>OZ035841.1:12386139-12675630 GCA_964034765.1 Knipowitschia caucasica | reverse complement strand
ACTACTACTACTACTACTACTACTACTGCTACTTCTACTACTACTACTACTACTGCTACTTCTACTTCTACTACTACTACTACTACTACTACTACTACTACTACTACTACTACTACTACTTCTACTACTACTACTACTACTGCTACTTCTACTCTACTACTACTACTACTACTGCTACTTCTACTACTACTACTACTACTACTGCTACTTCTACTACTACTACTTCTACTACTACTTCTATTTGAGTCCAGCATATATTGTTTCTTCTGATTCTCAATAATGTGTTTCAGTGACTGATGAGGCACCAAAGACCCCTTCAGCTTTAACACTTGAATCTACCACTTTCCAAACGAATCCCGGTGATAGAGAAGAAGCCCAGGCCTCTGCTTCATCTGCAGCTGTAAATGTAGGTCAAAGCATCATTTATGAAAAATATGAATAGATAGATAAATGGGCGGAGGACATCTGTAACTTGATAAATCTCCCATGTGATGCATTAATAGTCTGAATAGTAACAATGGGGAAGTTATGAATACTACTAATATGGTTCATGATATGTATACATTAATCTCAGCATTCAGATATACAGCAGGCAACACTCTGCAAGGTCTAATAACTACCACCATTTCTTAACCTGGGAATTTCTATTTCTAATTCTCAAGTTATTACAGTAGATATACAATTTCTACAAACACTCAGTCATACTTCTACTGCATGCTGTAAGGCCATGGAATGTTCTATTTATGAGAAAAAATGGATTGGAACATGAAAACCAAAAGAATCACACGTCAGGCTCTGAATATGCACACACAATATTTGGACTCCCAGAATTATGAAACTGCTCGAACTCCCGGAGACATCATTTTGACTGCTCCCATTCAAATAAAAAAAATGTGCATACAATCCAGCATCATTTTTTTCAGTTTTCTATGTATTAAATGTAAGCGATTCATAAGGGGTTTACCATTTCTCACTTTGAAGAGCTAAAACTGGTGAATGCTACTTGAAACACGGCAAAAACATGCACATTTTTGCAAGTAAACAGAAAAACAGCAAAGAGTTGCCAGGGTAAGTTTCACAGTCTGCTAACAACCACTGAGATGACTCTGAAATTGATAATAAAAGTAAATGTTTTTGCAGAACAATACGATGGGTTATTGTTGAAGGAGAGATTATGTTGTGTTGTTTTCTACCGTTGTGTTTCTGGACTTTTAACAGACCAGTAGCGACGATGTGAGCGCTGAAAGCACCACACAGGAAAGGGGAGATATAAATAACAACGTTACGTCAGCTGCTTACGACCACACAACAACGGTGAGTTAAACCACGCTTCTGGTTTGATCCGTGATATAAAATAAAATAGCGTCAAAACAAATTTTAAAGCTGGGGTACTTGACTTTCAGACATCAGAAAATAGAACTGTGTAATACGGGTTTTGTAGCTTTTTTTAGCCTCAGACCGACAGAAAAGTGAAAAAGAGTGGACCACCCTCATTTAGCCAATCAGCTCTCAGCCCAAAGAATCAAATAGTGACTCACAGGGCTCTTTCTCTTTGTCAAGTATGCAAACAATAGCATGTTGTGGTCTTTGATCTCTGCTACAGACTCTTTGTGTTGGGACAAAGACTCGGTGTAGTATTTAAAATTAAAAGTTAGGTTCCCCGCATTTTCTTTTAACTGCTTTTAAACTCGACTAAAGACCTTTATCGGTAACTTGTCATTTCAACATTATATATGACAAATAATTTATCTATCTATCTATCTATCTATCTATCTATCTATCTATCTATCTATCTCCATCCATCCATCTCTCTCTCTTTACCTACCCACCTCTCTCTGTCTGTCTGTGTCTCTTTCTGTCTGTCGATCTATCTATGTGTGAATAAGCTTAACCCACTGTAAAGATATGTCCATGTATTTAGAATCAAACGGGTCTGGTTATTGGAGTTGCCGCGGAGGAGGAGGAGCCAATGGGAGGAAACTCAGACCCCCCCACTAAGAAAGGTACGTCCTGTTTCAGACCGCAGACCCACAACACACACACACACACGCACGCGCACACAGTATAACAATACAACAGTGAGAGATGGTTTTGTCAGATAACAAACAGTTTTTGTTTCAGCCTCGGCTCATGAAAACACAACGTTCTATTCTATATCTATGCAAAAAATGATAGAATTAACTGTGTTGTTTCTGCTCACATTAATTGGAACATTCAGTGAGTGAACATTCTGTCATGCATGTGTGTTCATGAGCTGAGACCGATAAAACAACTGTAAAAAACAATATGAGAATAAACTTTATACTGTGTTGTTTCTGCTCTGAACAAATCACTCCATGATTAAAAAGACAATACAACTTCTGGGCTTTGTTCGAATGTTCATGATAATTTTTTTTATAACTATCTTAAATTTCACTATGAAGACATTTAAATAAGACTATGATAATTATCTTATTACAATGATTACAGTTTTTCTCAGTCGCTTTGGTGCATTTTTCACATCATTCGTCACATTTGCACAACAGTTTGTGCATTTCTCAGAACTATTAGTGTAAACTGCAAAACCTGGTGGATAACCTGCAAAAGTGCGTCACTTTCTCAAAATGAAAAGTTATTTCCTCAAAAGCAAGTCTTCAAACTGTGTCTCAAAACAATATGTCCTGACACCAGTGTTTATGAACCACACCAAACAGCACCATCTCCTGGTGGCAGTGGGCGCCACACGTCACAATTAGAGGCATTTAAATGAGCCGTATGCTGGATTTTCTTTTAAAATGGCTCATATTGTTATAAGTCCTGAGATAAAAGGTCACATGTACAAAGTTTCATTCAGAAAAGGTGATTGTACAACTGGCTGTACCCGTGCGTTTGTAAAGGATGGCATTTCACTGGAGGGTTTCATAGTCCAGGGTTTTCCAGCTGAATTAGACTAATTTTGATGCTCTGAGTCTGAAAATGACCTTGGTTTTGCTCAATCAGGTCAGGATTTTTTGCTACAGAAATATTTTTTTAAATCAATTTTGCGTAAAAAACAAATTTCTGCGGATCATCAGCTGAGAAACCCTTGACGTTTTTTCCGTTTTCCTCAAGAAATAAAAGTCAACGTATCCAAAGTCATTCAGTTTTTATTTACTCCATCAAGTTTGATAAGCAGAATTCATAATAACGTAGACGTACATAATCCGTAACACTATGGCTGTATCTCAAAAAAGTTTACCTGATAGAGCAAAATGCATGTGATATTCGGACTCAGAACACCAAAATTAGTCTAAATCAGTTGAGAAACCCCTGACCGATTTTTGGCTGTCAACTTGTGTTATATATTGTATAAATGTTATCTTCTCTTCCTGCAGAGACAGAGCCCAGTGCTGGGTCTTCGTGGGGTGAGAGACATGCTATAAAAATATTTGAATTACATTTGGACAATATTGTTTATTTTGACACTATATGGCTGTGATCTGTGCTTTCCCTGATGCAGGTTATGTGATCCTGGTCCTGCTGCTGCTGCTGGTTGTGGCTCTTTGCATCGTTCTCGTCCGCATGAGGAGAGTCAGCCGGGTGGGAACGCTATAATTTATCTGTTAATGCATTTATTTATTTCTATTCCACTGCTTCCCTTTCCTTATTTCTAGAAAAAAATAACGTTTTCAAGTATTTACACACCACACAAACATGAACGTACATTAAAAGGTTCTCTCTCACTCCTGTCGAAACCTCAAATAAATGTCCCTGCAATGTCTCACTTTTTTTCCTCTGGTTGTTGAGTTGTTTGTTGCTGATGCAGGAGGGTCTAACATTTATGGACGTTGGTCATCTGCCCCTTATGGACCAAAGACTCTTTTGAAAAATGTGAACTGTTTGATTCTCTGATCTGTGTTGGCAAATCAACAACTTTGTATAGTCCTCGGAGATAACTGCTGTTGGGATTTAGGGCTGTACAAAAATAGATTGAATTGAATTGAATTGATTTGAGATGGAGTCAAACTTAGAAGCTCCCTTGCTGAAATACAGCTTACTGATTTTGGTTGTATTTTATGTATTAACGTTTATTAACTTTTATTAATTCTTTTTTTTTTTTAACTTAAATTGATTGAATGTATTTTAAATCCCTATTATGCTTAATGAATGTTTTACTTTTATTATATGCCTTTATTTATCTAAATATTTAGTAATTTTCTCCACAGTATTTAAGTGGAGAAAACTACAGAAATCATCAAAAAAAAAATTGAAAGAATAAAACCTTCACCCAACTGATGCTGTTTCTCATTGCAGACGTACACCTTCGACCTGCAGCGCCCGCCTCCCCGCACCTGTGAACCAATGGGATCATTCGAACCCGTTTATCTGGACGATCTGGGTAAAGAATGATAAATAACAAAAACTGCCAATAGTAAATCATCAATAGTAAAGTAATAAAACATTTGTTATATCTGCGTTCAGATTATCAAGTTCATACCACCGAAATCCCAGAGCTTTTGGGAGGACAAGAGAACAAAACGGAAGACAAGGAACCTGATATAGAAGGTGTGAAATCAAGTGAAATTCCAAACACGATTTGTTCTTCTTTAGATCTGAGCTAGTTCTGGGTTAGTGCAGATCCCAGTTTGACTTCAACACTAAATGTATAAATCCATGTTAGGGTTGCATAATAGATCCAAACACTATTGTTATTGCGACAATGGCTAATTAAAGATCGATATTGCAAAGACAAGCATTCAATTCTTTCCATAAATCATGTACTTTTTGCATAGACATTTCTAGTAGCTGCTCTTGCATCAGTGGCTTTGAAAGAATAACAACTTAGAGTATAGAGTGAACAGGTCCGACATATCTGCATATCAATTTCTTTGGGAATGAGGAAAATCACAAATCACCCACTTATTTCAAATACTGTGTCATGGGTGGGGACTGGACATGATTTATTCACACCTGGTTTTATTTTGCAACATTATTTCTCTTGTATATTTGGATGTTCTACCGTCTGCCCCGCCCCTATGTGTTTCCCCTGTGTCCATTTTTACCTGTGCTCTGCCCCATTTGTTGCTGGTTCATCGTCTAAGTCTGTCAATTTTCATGATTTCTGTGTGCCATTTAGATTTTGTTTGTCTAAATTTGCCTTTGACTTTCATTTTTGTGTTGAATAACTGTATATTTGCATTCCTGCATTTTCAGTCTGCAGCTCCATCCAAAAAAATAGACTAAAAAATCATATATTTTCTGACGGTGTGTTATCAAATCAGTTGTTGATTGTAGAAACCATTCCCCAGTTTACTGAATACAATTATCAAGGGAAGGGACTTTTTGCTCATGAGACTGAATGGAAAGTCTGAAACCATGTTATTTTGTAAAATCAGTAAAAATGAAAGTTTTTTTTAAGTTTGTATTGTATCTAGCGTCTCTGCTTTGACTTCTGCCCCTGTGACCTGGCAACAGATAAAGCAGAAGAGATTGAATGGATCTGCAGTTTAGCATCTGTGCAATAATAAAAACTAGGATCATTTGGCAATAATCTAGGTCTAAAATAAATGGATTAATTGTTGTAGTTTCCCTTGAATGTCAATAAAATTAAGATTAATCTGGATTACACCCGGTTTTATGGTAATTTGTTGTTCAAATTCAAATGTTTCTTTCTTCTTTTGTTCTTTCTCAATCTATAGTTTCACAAACTAATGGACTGCAGACAACAGCTCCCACTGAGTCCTGTCCCACTCCTGAGACCGGACCCGCCCAGGACCAGCAGAACCTGGACGAGCTGAACCAGGAACAGCAGGACCAGCAGGACCAGGACCAGCAGAACCCGGCCTCACGCTCCAGTCCGGTTCTATTCATTGAGGAAGAGGAGTTGAATGCAAACAACAATAATCCATGTGAGAATTAAAAATATACACAAACAAGAACACGCAAGGGGTTAAAAGTTTTTGGTCGACGCCTCATTTAAATATATATCATACTTTTACACTAATAAAGATCAGAAGAAATGTAAAACTTTATCCACAGGGTGAGCCACCTGGAGATGAATGCACCACAGTATGATTAAAAAAACAAAATAATTACAGATATTCATACAGCTTCAAAACCCTGAATTCTTACATGGGTCTCACATCTCTGCAAAAATGATTTCTTGGTTTAATCTCTTTTGTGTGCTTCCATTGTCGAACCAGAAAGTAGCATCCATTTGACATTTACAGACAAACATAACATTTAAAAAGGATCACATTTTGTCTGAGACCCATTTTTTCAGTATCTATCGCATTTTTCTTTGCAAAGTCTCAATGAAAAGATCGGTCTTTCCGTGTCATAGATTTATGGGATTATTTTGAGTCCAGTCTGTGAGAATGGGCAATACTTTTTAAGCTAAATGTACTTATTTCTTGTTTATTTTTTAAGTATTATAGTGGACCCATAGGTAGAAGTCATGAATCCTGCAACCTTTTGGGCCCTGACCCTCTTGTTGAGAACCACTCTAGTGAACGCAGTTTGAAGTTCAGTACAATGGGTCTATATTTATCAATGATTATACTGAACATAAGTAGTTTCTCGGCTCCTGTAGTGGTTTGTGTGAGTTGTAAATGTTGTGTGTGTGGCAGCTCTGCGATCCAGTGCTTTTGAGGAGATAAACCTGGAGGAGTCTTCTGTTCTTCCATTCTCATCATCGCCGCAGCATCGACGCCTCTACTGAGTCATTCTGTGTTTATATTTGTGTCTTTTTCATCCAATTACATTAAACCGGTCACATGTCATCACACCACCTCACAATGTATAGTCAATAAAGATTTTTTTTTTTTTACTGATGGCTCAACATTTGTATATTTGTATACACAATCTCCAGTGCAATATTTGTCATGTAACTTGTACCGTGTGGACGCCACCATCAAACTCTAACAAGCATAAAAACACAATCAAAACTTTGCTGGCTGACTTGTACTCAGGGGCAGTGTTACCTTATATTGGTGGAGTAAATGATCTCTTTTCTCTGCTTTAAACATTACTACAGTGCTTTGTACCACCTGCTCAAAGTATTTTTTTCATTGGTTTTCTCAAGCATTAGTTAGAGAGCGATCTTTGTCTTTCATTCTTGAGAGGAAGTAAAACGCTTTGGTTCAATTTGTGACGAGGCACCAATTCGTGATGTGGCATAGTTCAATCTGAAGAGACCAAGACAGAAACATTACTGCATGAAAAGATTTATTTGTTTGGTGCATTGACCCCGGCAGTGATACTTGCAGAGGGGAGATCATTTGCTTCTGTAGATGATCTCAGATCCCCCAAAGAGAAACAGAGCTTGTGTGTGCCGGGGAATGCTCAAGGACGTTTAGGCTGCTTGTGCGTGGAACAGAGATTGCGTGGAGCAGAGGTTGCATGGAGCAGGGATTGCATTAACAAGATTACATGAACAGGATTGCATGGACAGTGTGAAGTATAGGATACAGAGAATATGCGGGGGTGAGTAATCCTCACGCTCTGTAATGAAGCATGCGTGAGGGAAGCGTGGGCCCAGGGGGCGTACAGAGGTTTTCTCGGCACAGGCCGCATTGTGAGGTGCGTGTATGGAGCGTAAGCCGCTCTCTCACCTGGAGCGGGAGAGCTGTGAGGGTCATGTTTTTTGACTTCTCCAGTGCTTTCAACACCATCAGGCCGGCACTGCTGCGGGGGAAGATGGAGGACGCGGGAGTGGACAGTAGCCTCACTGCATGGACTCTCAGACCGACCACAGTACGTGCGGCTGCGCAGCTGTGAGTCTGAGGTGGTCGTCTGCAGCACTGGGGCCCCTCAGGGCACTGTCCTCTCACCGTTTCTCTTCACCAGCTACACCTCAGACTTCACACACGACACACACAGCTATCACCTGCAGAAGCTCTCCGACGACTCCACCATTGTGGGCTGTGTGTCTGAGGGGAACGATCTGGAATATCGGTCGGTTATCACAGACTTTGTCGACTGGTGTGAGCGCAACCACTTGTGCTTGAACACCAGTAAGACCAAGGAAATGGTCATCATCTTCAGGAGAAAACCACTTTCCCACACGCTGCTGAACATCCAGGGGGAGGACATTGAGCTGGTGGACAGCTTCAAGTACCTGGGTGTTCACATTAACAATAAACTGGACTGGTCCCATAATACAAACGCCCTGCACAAGAAGGGCCAAAGTTGCCTCTTCCTACTGAGGAGGCTGAGGTCCTTCGGAGTGAGCAGGCCTCTGCTCAGGACTTTTTCTGACTCTGTGGTAGTCTCTGCCATACACTACGCTGCCGTGTGCTGGGCCCCGGGCAGCACAGAACGGGACAGGAGCAGACTGAACAAGCTGGTCAGGAGAGCCAGCTCCACTCTGGGCTGCTCCCTGGACTCTGTGGAGGAGGTGAGGGACAGGAGGGTGCTAGCCAAAGTCATTATGGACAACACCTCCCACCCACTGCACAGGACTGTAGAGGAGCTGAGGAGCTCCTTCAGTGGAAGACTGAGAGACCCTCAGTGCAAGGAAGGAGCACTACCACAGGGCCTTTATCCCCACCGCTGTCAGACTGTACAATAAGTCACTTTAAGTCACTGTATAAGACTGAAAAAACCTGCACTAATATTGACACTATTTCTGATTGCCACTTTTAAACTGCCACTTTTTTATGTACATAATATATCCTGCATTTAACATGTTTTCACATTTCCTCCCTTGTTTGCACAATCTGAGTGTTTCTATCCATGCCAAATGTAAATTTCTCCTCCTTGTGAGATAAATAAGGAATCTCTTATCTTATCTTATCTTATCTTAAGATATGCAGAGAAGAATCTCGGGCACAGAGCGCTGGGGTGAGCATGAATGAATGTAAGACAAAGTGAATATATGTATGTCCGGAATGAAGTGCAACAGATGTTATGAATGCTTACGTGGGAGAAGAGCCTTAGCCACCACCAGAGTATTTGATATTTAATTACCTCAGATTGAAGAGAGGGAGCGCTGAGCAGTCAGTATAGAGTCAGTGTTTAGTCTGATATAGGATGAGGCAGGACCAAGCCGAGGAGGACCGTCGACCCATTTGCTGTAGGGACGGGTGAGGAAGGCCCAGCAGGCTGCCGTGCGGCGGCTATTCTGAACAAGCGGCCGGTATTTGAGAGGAGAGAGATTGCGGGAGACCGGCCAGAATTTAAGATGGGCTCAAAAGCATGACGCCGACAGGATATCGTTTCAGAGAGAAATAGCGGGCCATCTGAATTTCCTCTCCGAGCATGGAGGAGAGTGCATTTCATCAGGTGTTATCTGGACAGGGGGAAAAAAGAGAATGCATAATGACAATGTTACAGGCTCCTTCCTTTTGGAGTGTTGAAGGCGGAGATTATAGTGGTAGGGGCAATAATAAGTCCTTGGGGCCAGTGTGCAGCTAACCACTGGCCTTGATGACCCCCAAAACCCACGGACTGAGCCGCGTCCGTGAAAGAGAGTATTGGAAGAGACAGTGCCATCATGAAAGAAGGACACCGTACCAGCGGTCCAGCAGGCAGGAATAGAAGCTGAGGTCAGAGCAGCACCTGTTGACAGGAAAACAGGGTCGCAGAGCGCGCAGGAGCCTGGGGATGAACAGTTGGTCCTGGGGAATTACTTTATTTTTTATTATTTTTATTATTATTATATTACAAAACAATTGATGAGGTTGCGTTGCGCACACATGGTGGCCAGTGTGGCGGCCAGACGTAGCCAGACTTGAGATGAACAAACCCTGTGTAGGAAGGGCAGTCCCCGTGCGGGATTGACAGGGCCTTTTGCTATGGGAATAATTGGAAGGCACGGCCGGGCAGCTCAAGCGCTGCGCAGAATGAGGTAGAGATTGAACAGCAAGCCAGGCTCCGGAGGCAGTTCTCAGATGTAAACTAAGTGCAACGACAATGACCCAACTGAATCCCCTTCTGGACATGAACGAGTATTTCTGGATACAAAGGTGATTTAGAGCGACGGCAAAGAGCGGCCATGGAGCAGAAATAAAAGTACAAACAGTGCAGCACCAATAAAGCAGTAGTGAGCAAGCAACCGTTACAACAACTCAGATCCACGGAGAGCGCGGCAAAGGGCATTTGGACAGTTGTGGACGCTGCCCCCTTACTCCACGCGGGAGAGCAGGATCGTCTGTAGGAGGCGCAGGGCGGATCTATTGCACTCGATAGCAGTGGGGGAAAACCAGAGCACGTGGAGGGCCCAGAGACCTCGTAGCAGTTTCTCCTTTGAACAGATTACAAATGCTTTTGGACATGTATAAGTTACTTTCATACAAATATCTGCTGTTTATAACAGTATAATTTGCTTTGTTTGATATCATGCTCTAACGTTGGCTGCTGCCCGTCAGACGTGCGGAAAACGGAATTGTGGCCACACCGGCTTCAGCAGTGCGCAGCTCTGGCTGTGTGTTTATCAGCACCCCGTGAGGCTTTGTTTTAAATAGAAGAAGAGGTGTGTGATGTGCATGAGCTGTGGCTATGATCTATGCAAAGCACGGCGTATTGAAGCATCGAGGACGTTGCACTGGATGAGGCAAAACTTATTGAAAGCAATTGGAAAAAGGGGAGAGAGAAAAGAACTCCAACATATCCAGGCTTTTTTGAAAGCGAGTCAATAATAACATACGCGAAAAATAAACAGTAGATTTACAATCAGGAAACAATTATTTCAATTTAATACATGAAAATAAATTACACACATTTGTTAATAATCATTGTCATTAACAAACACTTATAACCAAGGACTACAGCATATATCTTTACATGTATTATAATGCAGTAAATATAATTTTCCATTGTAGTTCCAATGGAAAACGTAAAAAAAAAGATTGTTTCTATTTCGGCTGTCTGCGTCCGTTGCACCCTGCGTGGACAGACTGCTCCCTACGCGCGTCATACGGACGCATATTGCGGGCAGTGGAGCCACTTCCTGTCACCCTCACGGAGAAAACGGAAACGGAGATGAAACGGACACGTTTGGACGGACACGTTTGGACGGATACGTAGTACGTTTTACGCAGCCGGTGGAGTCGGGGCCTTAGGGTCCGATTCTAGATCCAGGACATAGGACTCTATCCATCGGGCGTACCGAGTACAGAACATAGAGCTATAAATGTATACCTTGGAGCTTCTGTCTCATATTTTCTGCTGTCTATTATCGAAAAGCAGATTTAACGCACAAAAACTCTTCTAAAGCCTAGAGCACGGGCGTACACCTCAGTCCTCACATGGCTGAGGAGCTGCAGGTTTTAATTCAAATCAAAATCAAATCAAATCAAATGTGTTTATCAAATTTATCAAACGCTTTTCATACAGAAGATGCAACATAAAATGCTTTACAGTTTGGTGAAAAACAATCCTGCCCATGACCCCTCCTCTCGACCACCCCACATAAATTATTTAAGAACGCACGCACGAGCAGACGCGCATGTTCTTACACACAGAGACCAGTAAAACAGTAAAAACCATGAAGAGAGACTTGGCAGTGTCTCAAAGTGTCTTTGAGTGTCCATAAAAGTGAAAGTATATAACTCATTATGATTCCATCCATTTTCTTCCCCTTGATCCATTCTGGGTCAGGGGGTTGTCAGTCAGAGCTGCACCCAGTATACAGCACACCAGCCCCTCACTGACCCTCCAGCAGGTGGTGAGTCCACAGGAGCCTTGATCTTTCAGCGGAGACTTCAGGCAAAGTGGGGTGAAGTGTCTAGCCCAAGGACACAACGATAACAGACATCAGTGGAAGTCTTGAAATGGGCTCGTGGTGGACTCGAACCCACAACCTTCAGACCCAAAGGCCAATGCTCTACCAGCTGAGCCACTGTCACCCACTGCCTCATTATGATTCCTATCAATTTTATTTATCAACAACCTTTTGTGTTACTTGATGGTATATGCGCATTATTACAAGTACTGTGATTTGCAACATGCCCACAAATATCCCAAAAAAAGCCAACAGTGTGGTCAGCTCGTACTTGAGTGGTGCCGAAGTGTGTCTCTTTGTATCTGAAAGAAAACAGAAGTTTGCAAGCATTTGTTTATAATTAGGACCAGTGTTTGCTGTAACAGAGTCACAAATACTCTGTTACTCTGATAACCTTTTAAGTAAGTGGTGTTACACGTTTGTTTGAAATACTGGTAATTACTGTTTGAAGTATCTGCTATTGTGTAACTAATCACCTCTAATGTAACCAGTCCAACACTGATTAGGTCTAACCATCTGACCCATACAACTTCTCTTGTAAAAAAACAGATAAACAGCATAATCAATCAATCAATCAATCAACGTTTATTTGTAGAGCGCCTTTCCTACACAAGGCAACGCAAAGCGCTTCACATCCCCTATCACATCATGCATAAATCAAACACATTAAGAGCACAAGATATATTAAAAACATTAAAAATAAAATCACAAAAATTAAAAACCTTTAAACATTAAAATCACAGATGGGACTAAAATCATAAATAGTCACAGTGCATTAAAAAGATTAAAGATAAAAACAAAGATGAAAAGATAAAATCATTCAGTTGTATATGCGCAGCTAAACAGAATTGTTTTGAGCCTAGATTTAAAAGATGCCAGAGTAGACGCCTGTCTCACATTCTCAGGAAGACGGTTCCAGACTCTAGCCGCATGAATCTGAAATGCAGTTTGCCCATGTCTAGTACCGACTCTGGGCACTAACAGGAGTCCAGTCCCTGTGCTCCTCAGAGTCCGGGTCGGTTCATATGGCACAAACATGTCATGGATGTACCTTGGCGCGAGACCATGGAGAGACTTGTACACAAGTAAAGCTGCTTTGAAGTCTATTCTCTGAGGAACAGGAAGCCAGTGCAGAGACCTGAGAACTGGACTAATGTGGTCGTACTTCCTAGTTCTGGTCAGGACTCGAGCTGCTGCATGTTGAATGTACTGCAGCTGTTTTACAGCCTGTTTGGACAGACCTGTGAGCAGGCCATTGCAATAGTCTAACCGACTGGAGACAAAAGCGTGTATAAGAGTCTCCAAGTCTGCCTTAGACACTATGTTTTTAATTTTAGCAATGTTTTTTAGGTGGTAATAAGCTGCTGATGTTACAGATTTTATGTGGCTTTTGAAATTTAAGTCTGAGTCCATTATCACTCCTAGATTTCTGACCTGATTTGAGGGTTGTAGAGAGAGAGCCTGGAGGTGACAAATAACGCTCTCTCTTTGTTTCTGGGGTCCGAAAACAATTATTTCAGTTTTGTCGGTGTTTAGTTGGAGAAAGTTATTTTGCATCCAATCACCGATTTGCTGGACACAGTGAAGGAGCGAGTCCACTGGTTCATGCTCTCCTGCTGTCAGGGACACATAGACCTGAGTATCGTCAGCGTAATTGTGATAAGAGACATTATTACTGTGAATCAACTGACCTAGAGGCAACATGTAAATATTAAACAGAAGAGGACCCAGGATTGACCCCTGTGGCACTCCGCAGGTCAGGGCCAAGTGGTCTGAGGTACAGTTTTCGATCTCCACAAAAAACTTTCTGTCTTGTAAATAGGACCTAAACCAGCTTAGGGCGGTGCCAGCAACACCAACCCAGTCCTCAAGTCTCTGAATGAGGATGCCATGATCAATAGTGTCAAAATCTGACAGAAAAAGGACTGAGACTTTTCCTGCGTCAGTGTTTAGTTTGATGTCATTTGTTACCTTTATTAGCGCGGTCTCAGTGCTGTGGTGGGGTCTAAACCCTGACTGGAACATATCATAAGCGTTATTGATTATTAAAAATTCTGTAAGTTGTTTATAGGCAACTTTTTCTAGAATTTTTCCCATGAAAGGCAGATTTGAAATGGGCCGATAATTTTTGAGTGCCAGGGCTTCCAGACTCCTCTTTTTTAGGAGGGGCCTGATGACCGCCGTTTTCAAGGCCATTGGGAATGTTCCAGATTCAAGAGACATATTAACTATTTGTGTAAGTGAAGGTAAAAGACTGCTCAGAACTGACTTGAAAAATCTAGGAGGTAATACATCCAGGCTGCATGTGGAGGAACTCAGACCAGTGATTATCTCCTGGACAGTTTCAATTTGTACTGGTGTAAAGTGCGTCAGCCCAAAAAGCCTCACTGGCGGTTGGATTATTATTTCTATCGTGGAGGTGATGGCGTTTTTGATACCTTGGACTTTGTCATTAAAGAACTGAGCAAACTCATTACATTTAGATTTGGAAGTAAGTTCTGATGGCATCTTAACAGGGGGATTCGTCAATCTATTTACTGTTGAAAACAGAACACGTAGATTGTTGCTACAGCCTTCAATAGTTTCAGAAAAGTACATTTCCCTCGTTCTACGTAGTTCCCTGTTAAAATTGCACAACGCATCTTTGAAGATCTCATGGTCAACTTTGAGATTTGACTTTCGCCACTTCCGCTCGGCCTTCCGGCACTCTCTCTTCTGTGCCCTGACCGAGTCTGCTTTAGTCCATGGCGCTTTTTGCTTGTTTGTAACTATTTTAACCTTTACAGGAGCAATTGTATCCAGAACATTCAAAACAGTGGTGGTGACAGAATCAAGTAATTCATCTACAGTAACACACAACGTGTTCTCAAAGTTTACCCTCCCCATGAACAGTTCGCCTGTATTATCATTTATGTGTCTTCTTCTAACAACCGAAGATTCAGCTGGTGGTTTACAATCAAGACACATGTCAAAAAATACACAGAAATGATCAGACAGAGCAACATTGACCACATTTACATTTGAAATATTAACCCCCTTGGTAATTAACAGATCGAGAGTGTGTCCTCTGCTGTGGGTGGGGCCACTCACATGCTGAGTGAGACCAAAGGTTTCCAGCACAGAGCTCAGCTCTATTGCATATCTATCATTAGCATTATCTACATGTATATTGAAATCACCTACAATGACCAAACCATCAAAATCTGTGCACACAACTGAAAGCAACTCAGTGAAATGATCAGTGAAACTATGGCATGACTGTGGCGGCTTGTACACAACAATAATAAGAATGGAAGAAGATGTCTTTTGTTCTATTTTAAAAGAAACATACTCAAATGATGAAAAATTTCCCAAGAGACACTCTATGGGAGACAATACGATCTTTAAAAACTGCTGCTATGCCCCCCCCCCTTTTATTTTCTCGTGTTTCATGTTCAAATTTGAAATTTGGTGGTGAGGCTTCTATTAAAACTGCATCTCCTGTATTATGGTCAAGCCATGTTTCAGTCATAAACATAAAATCAAGATCATACGAACAGATAAAATTATTAATTAAAAATGATTTGTTGCATAGTGATCTGACATTAAGTAGAGCAAGGTTAAAATTAATATCAGTGTCAATGGGTTTAGTTGATTGATTACAAAGAACTGGAATTAGATTTCCAGAGTTGGACCGTCTAACTGCTGTCCTTCTTTTAAATTTGTGTTTATTCAAGTTAAAACACATTTCTGAGCTGGTGCGAGAAACACACACAGTCTCTATTGGTTTAAAAAGTGAACTCTGTTGTACTTTGTTAAGTTCCAGATGCATAACTGAGTCAGCACAGTTCAGTGGCAGGACTGTCGTTACACTGCCAGACTGACAGGGGTCAGTGTTTGCACCACAGTACTCACCCGGTGCTGGTAAGGAGGAGGAGGAGGGGGGTGGTGGGGGCCGAGAAGCCTCGGATGTAAACAGTCACGCCCCCCTCGGGGAGCACTGAACAACATGGCGTAGGAAGTCCGTCAACAAACTGGTGCCGTATCTGTTCGGGTGCAGACCATCTGGACCAGGGGTGCTCAATACGTCGATCGCGATCTACCAGTCGATCGCAAAGGTAGTATTGGTAGATCGCATTAAATAAATAAAAAAATACACATTCTAAACGAATATATACAAAAAACTCCGGGCAAAGTGGAGATTTTTGAAAACTCCGTTAATGCATTTGTGTGTAGACAGAGATAACCGGAGTTTTGCGTTCTCGCCCGCCACAGTACCCCCTAAATTCCTCTGATCACTGAAGCATGGATCATACTACCTTAAAAACTGTTCGCTGTGAGATGCTCGCAGCAGCGAACATCCTCGCTCCACATCAGAGAGCAGCAAAGTGATCGCGGGGACTCACGCTCGAAAACAACCAAACCAGGGCTAAACCAGGACTAAACCAGGACTAAACCAGGGCTGAGGACGGGGTCAGTGCTTGTAAACATACGTCTTTACTCTGAGTGTCTTCTATGACTGTAAAAGTGCCGTTACCGGCATCTGCATCAAAGCTCCGCCCACTTCTGTGTTTTTCCCCAACGCAGGACAGGACGTAAGAGACGCACATGTTTGGAATGTTACGAATGTGATCAGGGCTGGACTGGGACAGAAAAACGGCCCGGGCATTTTTTCCTTCTTACCGGCCCAGGCATGTTTTTGTCACTTTTTTACAGTTTGTTTATACCAGGGATTGGCAACTCAAAAGGTTCAGAGCCATATTTGACAAAAAAACTAAAAACATCTGTCTGGAGCCGCAAAAAAATAACAGCCTTGTATAAAGCTTATATGAAGGTTACACAATGTAGCTACATTAGCCTAATATCTAAATGACCAAGTAAAGGCTACAAATACATAATAAGCATTCATGATTATCAAATGTGTGTTTTCACTGCAGCGTGTCCTGGAGAGAATGACTCTGCTTTAACTTTGACTTCCATTTATTTGCCTTCATGCAACTGTAGAAATACAGTAAATAAATCTGCTTTTTGGCTCAAAGGTCACACACCTGCACTGTCCGCTCATATCGATTACGTCACAGGCTGAAGTTTGCTGGAGCTGAATGTCCTTAATGGCCTTTTCTTTCACAGTCTTTGCGGAGGTTTTTGAAGTCTGAAAAAGGTGCTCCGGATTTTGTATGAAAGAATCCTTCACGTAATCCCTGTGAACGGTGTTTAGTGCTTCATTGTTCCTCGTGTTGCAACAAAACTTCATCGCAAACATGAAGCAGTCCTTCCTCATTGACTGAAAGCAAATGTTCAGTCTTGTCCTTAGTCCAGTCTTATTATCGACTCTTTCTCTTTTTATCTTTGGGATCCGTGCGCACACGCCGGTTTGTTTACAGCAGCGGCCGCCTGGCGCGGGGCTGGGTCACAGGATATGACTCACTACGTTGACAGAAATGTTGAAATTGAATGTTACTTATACACATTTTTACAGCATTGAAATACGTTAGGAATGTTTTTCCTCCTACAGAAACCATATTCAAACTAGGAATAAAATATAGCCCTCCCACTCCATTTTCAGACATTTTTGAAAAGGCTCCAGGAGCCACTGGAGGAGCACTAAAGGTTGCCGACCCCTGGTTCATACAGTATGTGGAAGCATACTGTAGAGGATCAGGATGTCTGTAGTTTCAACAAAAAAATAAAGTGCAATAGTCTACATTACAAGAGAGTAATAAACATGTCTCAGAGTGAGGGAGGTGGGCACAGACAATACTATTGTTTGTTACAGGGATGAGAATTGGTCAAAAAAGTCTGAAATGCATAATGTCAGCCATTGGCTGGCTCTAAATCTGTTTAATTTGTTCACAACATTTTACTTTTGGGCTCAAACATGAACTTTTAATGCAATGGAAGATTTAGGTACCCGAGCTTTAATTTAGTCGCACTTCGAGAGGAGAGGGGAGACGCGGACTTTTTCCTGCAGCGGTGTATTTGTTGGGTGCAAAAATTACGCAAAGACATGCATGGTCCTGTGCGCGTTTATGGTCTTGGGTACATGGTCACGTTGTGGCTACGCGCTCACCGTGTTGTGTTGTGAGCGGTTCCCGCGTCCAGCTCAGAGCCGCTGGATGCCGGAACACTGCAGCCGCTTAGGTGGTGGAATCCCGTTTGAGTACATACAGCAGGTGCCCTGCGGACACGCGCGCTCCCCTCAAACATTTCTCAACGGATTTACACTTTTCACAAACATTTTTTGTATGAGACAAACAGACCGGCCCAAATATGGGCATCGGCCCTTCGGGCATTGCCCGGTATGCCCAATGGCCAGTCCAGCCCTGAATGTGATTGATAACGCAGATGTGTGGATGCAAATTATTTTATAAACGGAGGAGGGGAAATATTTGGATTTAAAAAAAATAGGCATGGCACATGGACATGGCACCACAGTCAAATGACATCTGTGTTTTACTCAGTAATGTTTTACTGACACTTAGGTGACTGCACATGCGCAAACAACCGCGCTCAGGGCAGGAAAGCTAAACCACGACAAACTTGTCAGCGAGTTACCACCAATTTTCCGGACTATGCATCCCTGGCCGATTCAATTCACTGCAAGTCATAAGAGTAAACTCGGGTAATGACAAAAAATGTACATAGGTAATTGTGTTGTGTTGTGCTATATTGGCTCATGCTGTTTTGCATGTACATAAACATACATTGTAGGTATAAAGAATATTTTTTGAAATAAATATATGATTTGCATTTTTGTAGTAGGTAGATCATTTTGACTTGATCCTTTTATAAGTAGCTCGCATGCTGAAAAAGTGTGAGCACCCCTGATCTGGACGATAGGCCACGTGACGCTTCCAGAACAGGCCAAAGTTGTTCACAAAAATAAAATTAAAAGTGCTGCATGTAGACTGGAGCCACATGTTGAGCGCCACAACGCGACTGTACAAGCAGTCTCCCCGGTTTACAGTCGGGACTGGACCAGAGATAAAAACACACAACCCGAAGGACTGGAGGAGGCGGAATAGATCCATAAAATGCTTCTTTGTGACCTCGGACTGCTGCAGCTTCATGTCGTTGATCCCCACATGCACGATTACCTTGGATATGGTATCGGGCAGGGAGTGAAGCAGAGGAGGGAGACGGATGAGCAGGTCTGGGACAGTGGCTCCGGTAATGCAGTGAGTGACCGCGTTAAAAAAGCGGACGTGCCTCACGATGGAATCTCCAACAATCAAAGTAGTCGGGGCGAAGAGTGGACGCGGCCGCGGAGAGGGCGCTCGGTGTCCATGGCCAGAACCAGCGGGCTCATCCAGGGATGGGTCCGAACCAGGGCGCTGCTGAACACATGGAGAGGAGTGGGGGTGTTGATTCCCAGCTCCGGGCAACCCACGCTGTGTGCTCGGGGACGCTGGAGCGGCGTGAGGAGCAGGCTCGGATCGCTGCTGCTGACCCGGTGAAGGTAAGTGGTGGTGATGCACTGGGGTCAGAGAAGGGGAATGACCACTCTTTCGTCTGAGGACAGCTTCCTTTAAGAGTGTCTTTCTCGCAGTGGACCTGGATCCACGGACAGCAGTAGAGTTTGCTGCAGAGTCCAGGGGTTCTGCTGAGGGGGCTGGAATGTCAGCGGAGAGGGCTGCATAGCGGTTTGAAAGGCTCAGGACATGGGCCACGGCGCTGGATGGCTCCTCGCAGTCCGCAGGCTCTTTATTCCGAACCGGGCACTTAGGTGTAGAGCAAGAGGGCCCAGAGCTGACAGATCTCTCCCACACGACAGTGTCACAGTATGCAGCGCTCAGTGACATAAGCCGTGACAATAATTTTATCCTTGGGAGAAAATGTCACGTTATGTTTAGAGTTTTGAGCTCGCGGCAAAATCGTCAGTTACAGGTACGACTCAAACCTTTTTTTATTTGATCATGTAGAAATAAACACACAGACATGTTCAGGACAAGAAACACTGATTTGATAAATGCTGAGACACTCTCCACAAGTTGTGCTTCCTCCTGCATTAGAGACGCTCACTGTGAACAGTGAGAGGCGGCTTCATCTACTACAAAGACATGACCCATAGTCTAATACCTTTGTCATTATCACTGACCTTTTACAGATGGGGCCACAGGGGTCATAGGGGCCACAGGGGTCATAGGGGTCACATGGGCCACAGGTCTGACCTTCAACTCAAAATACTCTGTAACAAACACAGAGCACACATGATTATTGGATGTAATTAACACCTGCAGTGTTCACTTTTGCCAAATAAGACAAAGGATTTGGAACTGCATGAGATTTACTTATATCTAGTTTTACCCTAACCCTTGTTTGCACCATGAGCCAAAGAAAATTCCTATAATTTGTGACATGTTGCTTACAATGACAATAAAAATCATTCTAATTCTGATTTCAACTCCATGCAGAGTCATCAAAAATATGACAAAAATATGACAAAAATGACTACTGCTCACTCACCAGTATAAATCAACGTAATCCATTGCCCTGAGATAGCTGCCACCTCACAGTTATACTTCCCCGAGTCTGTGGGAGTGAGGCCCCTGAAGAGGAGCCCGATCTGCCCCTGTTTCAGAGCAGTTCTCTTGTACTCCACTCTGCCCTCAAACTGTGAGTCCTGGTCCCCTGTGAGCTCCTCTCCCCCAATCACCTGCAGAACATTCTTTGTCGACGGTGTCAGAAGAACGCAGCTCATTTGCAGATCAGACGAGTCTATTTCTGTGGAGCTGAGCCAAACATCGAAGTCTTCTCCTTCTTCCACCTCATAAAAGGAATATTCTACAACACACATGGCAAAGATGGAGAAGGCTTTGATAAATACCTAATAATAATGCCTTGGTTTTAAGATAAGATAAGATCATATAATTTAAGATAGATTTTATTGATCTCACACTGGAGAAATGTATCATAAATAGTGCTGATTTGGACATCACCTAAAATACCATTGTAGCCACAGCTGCCCTGTGGCAGACTGGTACAAGGAGGAAACTAATCTGTGTCATCGGCCCCAGCTCTGATTAACAAAAATCATTCATGCCCACACCATACCCATACACGTGGGTGAAGTGTCTTGCCTAAGGACACAACAGTAGTTTGTCACTGTAAATCTGCGTTCCCAAATGTCTCCCATCAAGCACTAACAAGGTGTACACAGGATCAAAAAGGTATCAAGGAGGTATGGAAGAGAAACAGCTCTACTCAAAACCCCCGTGAGACTGAGCTCCTCAAGGGAGCCGTATAAACGCTTGGATTAAATCATTTTAATTTAAATTTTTATAAATTGCAGTTTTTGTCATGGTGAGTGTCTGTAGTTGGCTGAGCTACCGGATTCACACACTGCACTAATCTGTTATATAAATAGTTATAGTGGCTTCTGTGGCTTCTGACATGTATACAGTATGGCACAAGCTGAGAACAAAGGAAAGGTGTCACAAACCCTGGGCAGACGCAAAACCAACGAACAGCACCAGAACCAGAACCATCAGCATCCTGACAGAAGATCACAGCAAAAAATGTTCTGTTTTATTATTATTATTATAATTCAAATATGTTTAAATTATATAAATGAAGATATACATACACATTTTAATGTTGATTATATCACATATTCCATTATTTGTTATTAACAAACACTGAATAGGCCTAAATCAATGTTACAGTAAACTAGTGATTAGAAAATGAGAAATGATAGATTTACTTAAACGACAGAAGAGTGATTATTGGTTACAGTAAAACCTGTGTCAAGTCTGGAATCTATCCACAATAAAATGTAATTTTGGAAATGAATATGAAAGAATGTTTAACTGGTCTGACCGGTTTGGGAGAAGCATCAAATGTTCTCAATCCTCTGTGGATTAACTACAGTGGATACTTTCTAATATAAAAGACCAGGAGGATTCACTTTGGTTAAAGCAAAGAGAATAATTTGAAGTCAACTGGTTAAGCCTTAAGTCTGTAAGATTACACTCTGTTGGTGCCTTCCTAGTAGTAGTAGAAGTAGTAGTAGTAGTAGTAGTAGTAGTAGACTCAGTTACGCACCTGTGTGCCATACAGGTGTCCTCTTTGTGAGCCACATAAATAAATGCAGTTTAAGATTGAGAAATCTTCGATGTTGTTTGTTCGAGCGTCTCTTGTTGTTGAGTCATGCGCAGCTTTGAAGTGAAACTAAAAACTTAAAGTGACAGAAGGAGGATCTCTGCCACATAGTGGCCACTTTAGCACATTGCAAAATGAAAAAGTTTGTGTTAGAATAGATTTCCATAAGAAAGTTAAATAAAAGAGGGCCACTGTTCAAAAAGAAAATTAAAGCTAATACAGTTTTTGGTATTTGATATTTTGATATCTTACCGTTTTTCTCAGTGGATTCAGTGTATTTCACACATCACTTTCCGCATTCTCAAAATGATGGCCGGCACGGTGGCTGAGTGGATCTCGCCTTTTAGCAAGAAGGTCCTAGGTTCGAATCCCGGTTGGACCAGGGCCTTTCTGAGTGGAGTTTGCATGTTCTCCCCGTGTCTGCAAAGGTTTCCTCCGGATACTCAGGTTTCCCCTACCACTAAAAACATGCTCAATAGGTCTGGCATGCGCCTCCTGTACTGGCGACCCTGCTCCCATCTCTGTGTGGAGTGAGAGACAAATGCCCAAAATTAAAAATTGTAAACCGCTTTGAGACTCCGATCTGAGAAACGCGGTATACAAATAAAGATTACTGACTTACAACAGTTTGTGGATTTCTCAGAACAATTATTACAAGCTGCAAAACCTGGTGGATAACCTGCCAAAGTGCGTCACTTTCTAAAAATGAAAAGTCAAAGTAATAAGTCCTAACAACATTGAGTATGAACAATAGTCAAATGACTTAGTCACGTTTTCATTGTGAAGGTTTACTCTCTCTGTGTTTTCAGTGCAAAAAAGTCAAATCTTGGTGACACTTGAGCACTATACACAATCTGTATTTAGAGAGGTAACTGGGTACAAGATGTATGTATGTATGTTTGTGTGTATATGTATGTATGTATGTAAATGTATGTATGTCTGTGTGCTGTATGCATTTCACATATTTACTGCACATGCTCTTTGCAATTACAGCATTGTGCAACAAACAAAACAACCAGTCACAGTATTTTTGTAGAACAAACATACAAGAAATATCATTATGGTAAAACTGTGAAAAATGTAAACAATAAAACACACACCTCGTCATGAGTGAAGCTGAAATTCACCTGAGGGACATTGTTCAATTTAGGAAAGATTTACAGGAAAAAAAAGAAAAAAGGAATGTATGAATCTTATCTTGACAGATTTGGGTTTTGAACTAGTTCAACAATTTTGTATGTGATGACCAAAGCGATGAGGACTATTGGTTTTAAGGGAACTATTCAGTCGTTATAAATATGTTTCATTTTGACTGATAGGACAGAAGCAAATTATACTGTTAAAAAACAGCAGAGAATTGTATGAAAGCAACTGATGAAATGAAAGCATTTGAAATGTGTTCATAGGAATGATAAACTGGTACAAATATGTGCACAAAGGACTAAATGTTGTGAAGGTTGCACTAATACTTTTGAGAACTTTAAGTCTGATGTGAGAAATGCACCAAAACGACTGAGAAAATCTGTATGTGTCTTGGGCCTTCTTATCTTTCTAAAATGCAGCTCACCCTCAAATCTTTTTTGCTGATAAACAGTATAAATGAGTGTCCAATGGTGTTTTCTACATATCCTGGTCATAATTTGGTCACTTTAGTTCAAATTAGTTGAAACATCAACTTTCTGCCTAAAATCGTCAGTGAGGCGCCATCTGCAGGCGTTTTGTATTTACTATATTTGAATTTTGAATCTAGCGCCACCATTGGCGCAGCTGTGATGGCTGACGTCTGCAGTGAAGGCTGACGTCTGCAGTGATGGCTGACGTCTGCAGTGATGGCTGACGTCTGCAGTGAAGGCTGACGTCTGCAGTGAAGGCTGACGTCTGCAGTGAAGGCTGACGTCTGCAGTGATGGCTGACGTCTGCAGTGATGGCTGACGTCTGCAGTGAAGGCTGACGTCTGCAGTGATGGCTGACGTCTGCAGTGATGGCTGACGTCTGCAGTGATGGCTGACGTCTGCAGTGAAGGCTGACGTCTGCAGTGATGGCTGACGTCTGCAGTGAAGGCTGACGTCTGCAGTGAAGGCTGATGTCTGCAGTGATGGCTGATGTCTGCAGTGAAGGCTGACGTCTGCAGTGAAGGCTGACGTCTGCAGTGATGGCTGACGTCAGTTGCCCTGCCGCTCTGCTCGCTAGAGTATTTTCATCGATTGTCAGGTTTGCTATTAGTTGTAGCATTTAGGTAGGTTTTTATTAGCATAGCTCTTTGTATTATAGATAATTGTGTAGTGTTAATAGCGTGTTGTTGAATATTGTAGTTTTATTCATTAGTGGTTTTTATTAATAGATTAGTTAGCTGAATTTAGCTTAGGACTTTTGTTAGGATTACTTTTTAGTGTTCTATATTGTGTGAAATTTTGTTGTATATTGTTTAATGTACCTGTGTGTTAGGATGGGGAGGAAGTACAGTGTAGTGGGGTGCCACAGTTCTGTAGGTTTGCATTGGTTTCCTCAGAAACTAATAAATAACCACTCTGCCCAGGTTCGATTCAGAGAGGTTAGTATTTCATGGTCCGGGACCCAACGTGATTGCTCTTGATTCTACAGATTCCACTCTAATCTATATTCAGAAACAGGCCGCATTCTGTCTGCTGCCTCCGCAGCATCAGCTCCCCTGGTCACAGCTTCCTGCTTTTCAAGAGAACAGTCGTGTGTCTCTCTGCTCTGCTTTTGCTTCGCCTTTTAATCTCCTTGAATCATTTTATTTACATTTTTTGTTTCACCTTTAATCATTTTATTTACAAAACGAGGATTACTCCTTCTACACACTTCAGCTTTGTGGAATTTATCAACTTTAGTCATGTCGGGACGAAAGAGACAGAGAAGCGTCTGCGGCGGCTGTTGTGCTCTGGAATATCAGCTCAAATCTCTTCAAACGCGGATATCTATTGTGGAAACAGAAATGGGACTTAACCCGACTCTTCCAATGAGTGAAAATGGGATTAATGGACAGACTGGAAATGTAAGTTATGACGTCATTTCTTTTCCCAAAATCAACAATGAGAATTATTGGAACAATTGTGGAGCTAAACCCAAAGTTGACAAAGCTAAGAATGTCAATAGGAGTGAAATAAGGCCACAACTAAATGTTCTGAAGACTTCAAACCGCTTATT
This sequence comes from Knipowitschia caucasica, assembly GCA_964034765.1. Classification (NCBI taxonomy): domain Eukaryota; kingdom Metazoa; phylum Chordata; class Actinopteri; order Gobiiformes; family Gobiidae; genus Knipowitschia; species Knipowitschia caucasica. Next base: position 12,650,699 of record OZ035841.1, on the reverse strand, counting down.
ACCCCTTTCTGAAACAACAAAGCCGCTAACAACTGCAGCGCCTCCACCAAGGACAAACTGTGTCCTTATCGGAGATGGTTCGGTGAAAAATGTAAACATTGAGTCCATGCTCACTGTCTCAGTTCACTCTGCAAAAGTTGCTGAGATAAGGACTCTTCTGCCTAAAGTGTTCTCTGAGAACAGTGGTGTGCGTACATTATTGATCCACACTGGGGCGGTAGATATCTATGAGAAGGCAAGCGAGAAGTTACGAATGGATATAACGCTGTTACTGGATGACCTCAAGAAAATGGACATACCAATTTTTCTTGGTGGGCCACTTCCAAATATAGATGGAAAAATTGAGAAGTTTAGCCGTCTGTATCAGCTAAACACATTCCTACTCAATGAGTGTTCACGCAGAGGACTTGGCTTCATTGAAAACTTTAATCTGTTCTGGAATAGGCACGAGCTTTTTGAAGAAAAAGGTCCACATCTGAACAACTACGGAGTAAAAGTGTTGATGGATAACTATGCATCTGCCCTAAGACCTCAGCCTGCGCAGCGCGTGCAACCGTCGAAAGGGAGAAAGAAGAAGCAAAGGGCACAGACATCACGACCATCTCCACCGACTCCCGAGGGCTCTGCACCCCCACCGCCTCAAAAGAACTCCACACCTCCACAATTCAAGAAGAACTCAACACCTCCAAGGTTCCAAAAGAACTCAACACCTCCACGGCGCCGAAAGAGCTCAACGCCTCCACCACCAGCATCATCAGCAGCTGCCACATCTTCATCAGCGCCATCAGCATATACAGCACCAGCAGCAGTGGATACAGCAGCAGCAGTGGCTGCTCCATCATCTTCAGCAGCAGCAGTGGCTGCTCCATCATCTTCAGCAGCACCTTCCCCACCTACAGCTCCCGTGAAGCTTCCCCCATTGCTCCAGGCTACAGTCAGGCCTGTACTGGGGGTTCCTCAACCACCTCTGTCTCCACCAAAGACTCCCTCATCACCTTCCATGGACCCGGCTTGGGTCCCAACCGCTACATCCACTCCATCTAGGGAAAATGAGGACGACCTTTCCCTTTGTTTTCTATCCCCGCCTTCACTACTGGAATTACCGGAACACTCGGCAGGCATGATAAGATTGGCGATGAAGACTATTCCTCTCACACCCACTGTAGCCAGATCAAGAGTCCTATCTAACATTCAAAACTACTCCCCATACGTACCTCCAAAGCCACCTAGGGCGTCCAACTCAAATTCTCCCACAAAATCCACCCGTCCCTCCTCTAACCCCATAAGTATTCCACCCCCCCCTCCTGCTCATTTAGCCCACCTCCCCCCTAACCCATCACCAAAAACCCATCCACCTTCAACCCCCCCCCCGTCCAACTCCCAAGAACCACCCGCCTCTCCATCCTCCTCCCCCGCCTTCCCCTTCCCCTCTTTTCTCTAAACACTAGGATGCACAGGGTCTCTGCTACGCAGCCACTGGCAGTCTAGTTAGAGGAGAGACCCGGCTGGGGCCCTGTCATAAAGCCACCCAGGGTTTCTCAAACTGGGGTACGCGTACCCCTAGTGGTACGCGGGCGCCCTCTAGGGGTACGCCAAAGAATCTGTGAAAAAAAAAAAAATCTGTAAAAAAAAAAAAAAAAAAAAAATTTATTTTTTTATTTTTTTAATTTTACCAGGAAAGTCCCATTGAGATTAACTCATTGACATTGATTTGGAGGCAGTTTGAGCAGTAAATGTGTCTCCAGAGCTGACAGAGACCATGTGCAGGGTCATAGCAGCAGACCATGTGGAGGGTCATAGCAGCAGACCATGTGGAGGGTCAGAGCAGCAGACCATGTGGAGGGTCAGAGCAGCAGACCAGTGGAGCACCTCAAAAAAGCCACAGAAAAGTGGACTATTGCTAAAATTATCACTGAGTCCACACCAGGAGCCAGCAGCAAAGTCCAGATATGGTCACAGCGCACGCCGGACTAAACAGACGCTCTGTAGATGTAACCACATAAAAACACACAAACGCGTGCATAAACGCACATACATGCACGCCCAAACACACAAAGACACACAGCAGTATTCTGTTGCACTTATACTATAAGTATAAGTATTTACCCTGATTTATTGTCATGTGTTTATCATTGTAATTTTGTTATTCTTTGATTTACTCTTATTGACATAAATATAGTGCCACCTAATGGATGAATACTGGCCATTCTATCTGGCATAGTTTGTCATGGGCTCTACTTTTAATATGTACATTTTGACATTTTTTGGATGAGTACATTTTGAAATTTTTGAGCAACACTTTGTGGATGTGAGTGTGTGCCATAAAACTTATTATTTTACATTAAAAACACTTTCTCAAAACGTGTTGCTGTTTTCTAACATGTAAGATCCTGGACATGTTTGAGGAGATGCTAAAGTTAAACTAAATAGTTTTACAATCACTTTTCTGCAGGTTCGACTGTTTTCACAAAAACCTCATTTTCTAATTTTTTTTAAAAGACTTATGCTTTTTGTCACACTCTCCTCTTCTCGACTGGAGATCACAGGAGAACGAAACAAACTAAGAACAAACTTATTTTTGCTGCTGAAAGTAGACAGTCCTGTCTTTCAGACTCTGGTTTCATATTTTTCATAGCACACAATATTCTGTGAGTCTTAAAAATCAGTGAAGTCATCAAAAAATGGCTGGCAGTCAATGAGAACCTCTTTTTCGTGTACAAAAATTACATAAAATTACAGATGATAAAACAGTCACATACAGATGATAAAATAGTCACATACAGATTATACAACAGTAACACACAATGTCATAAAATTACGGATTATAAAAACAGTTACATTTCACTGAAGATGTCTCAATCTGGATCTACAGTAAAAGCATTCAAGGAAATAAGATCAGATCATTTCTAGTCTTTTTGCAACACGTTCCATGTAGAAGGAGCAGTTTTTTTCCCAGTTCTGTGCAAAAGGAACAGAGAGCAACAAACGATCATTTGATCCAAACCATATGAACATGTCTCTGTGAGTAAACGACAGATGTAAGAGGGCAGCAGAGCAAGCCTTAGAAACTAAAGTGCACCAGTGTCCAAACCTTCTGTGGACAAAGATCCCACTCCAGAATATCACTCACAGTGAGGCTTTGCAGTTCGCAATGAATGAAACATTTAAAACATTTTTTTTTCCTATATTTAAGCGCAGTCTTACTGTTGAAACTGTATAAAATATTACATTAAATATACTTCTTTAGGAATGAAACCTCTGCCTTGTTATTGATGAATACTTCGGCTTACTACGCTACTGTGTGGTGTTGGTCATTTGTGGTGGTACTTGGAGAGGCAAGTATTTTCTGAGGGGGTACTTGGTGTGAAAAGTTTGAGAACCAATAGGGTAGGTGTATTACTAGCTTAAAGCAGTCCCACCCATGGACACAGAAAAATGTCCCATGAAACTCAAGGTAAACTAAAACTGGACCTCAGCTGACAAAGAGCCTACAGCTTTCATAAAGGTCGTTTTTTGGGGGAATTTTAGTGTTCCTTGTAAAATCCTTTAGTTTTCTTTACATTCCACACTTTAATGCAACAAACTCTGCTTGTTTTCTTCCCGCTCTAACTCCGCTCTGATCAGCAGCTCTGATTGATCAGAGCACAGCCGAGCCCCTCTGTGCACGTGCGTGAGAGCCACACACGCGTATGTGGCAGAAAGCATCTTGGGAGCTCGCACACTGCGCAGAACTGGGAGGACCAGACATGGGTATGGGAGAGTTCCGCTCTTTCAATCCCCATGTAAGTCCTGGGCGCTACTGAGCACAAGCCATTCATTTGAAGTTCAAAAAATATCTCCTGAGCTTAACGGGTATTGTATCGCCACCTCTCTGTGCGTCAAGAACATATTTATGATATGAGCGGTACTTATAGTCTATGATATGACCGGTACTTACAGTACTTACAGTCTATGATATGACCGGTACTTATAGTCTATGATATGACCGGTACTTACAGTACTTACAGTCTATGATATGACCGGTACTTAGAGTCTATGATATGACCGGTACTTACAGCACTTACAGTCTATGATATGACCGGTACTTACAGCACTTACAGTCTATGATATGACCGGTACACTGTACTTACAGTCTATGATATGACCGGTACTTAGAGTCTATGATATGACCGGTACTTACAGTCTATAATATGACCGGTACTTACAATCTATGATATGACCGGTACTTACAGTCTATGATATGACTGGTACTTACAGTCTATGATAGGACTGGTACTTACAGTCTATGATATGACCGGTACTTACAGTCTATGATATGACTGGTACTTACAGTCTATGATATGACCGGTACATACAGTCTATGATATGACCGGTACTTACAGTCTATGATATGACCGGTACTTACAGTCTATGATATGACTGGTACTTACAGTCTATGATATGACTGGTACTTACAGTCTATGACCGGTACAGAGAGAGGAGACTACAGAGAGCAGAGACTACAGAGAGCAGAGACTACAGAGAGAGGAGACTACAGAGAGAGGAGACTACAGAGAGCAGAGACTGCAGAGAGCAGAGACTACAGAGAGCAGAGACTACAGAGAGTAGAGACTACAGAGAGCAGAGACTACAGAGAGTAGAGACTACAGAGAGCAGAGACTACAGAGAGCAGAGACTACAGAGAGAGGAGACTACAGAGAGAGGAGACTGCAGAGAGCAGAGACTACAGAGAGAGGAGACTACAGAGAGAGGAGACTACAGAGAGCAGAGACTACAGAGAGAGGAGACTACAGAGAGCAGAGACTGCAGAGAGCAGAGACTACAGAGAGAGGAGACAACAGAGAGAGGAGACTACAGAGAGCAGAGACTGCAGAGAGCAGAGACTACAGAGAGCAGAGACTACAGAGAGTAGAGACTACAGAAGTAGAGACTACAGAGAGCAGAGACTACAGAGAGCAGAGACTACAGAGAGAGGAGACTACAGAGAGAGGAGACTACAGAGAGAGGAGACTGCAGAGAGCAGAGACTGCAGAGAGCAGAGACTACAGAGAGCAGAGACTACAGAGAGAGGAGACTACAGAGACTACAGAGAGCAGAGACTACAGAGAGAGGAGACTACAGAGACCAGAGACTACAGAGAGCAGAGACTGCAGAGAGCAGAGACTACAGAGAGAGGAGACTACAGAGACCAGAGACTACAGAGAGCAGAGACTACAGAGAGAGGAGACTACAGAGACCAGAGACTACAGAGAGCAGAGACTACAGAGAGCAGAGACAACATTACCCATTTGTTTTACGAGAGAACGGTGCATGCGTCACATTTGCCACTGTAAACATCTCAGTATGATGCTGGTTCACAAACAAGTGGATTCCAGAGGTGTGTGAAATTTACAATCATAGATCCTCGGTTAAAATCCAATCAACACTTAGCCGACTATGCTTTCCTGGCTTCAGAGAAGTAGAAGATCAAGTCAGAATGAGCCAGACTGAGATCGCTGCAGGTCAGACGCAGTCAAATGAAAGCAGCACTTGTGCCACAGTCATATTGCCTGCCAGCCCATTTCAGAACAGGTACTCCCATATTGCCAGCAGTTTCTGATGAATTTTAGAGATTTTTCAAGACCCACAGGATATTGTGTACTATGACTATCTGAAATCCAACCAGATTCTGAAAGAATGGACTGTCTACTTTGACCAGAAAAAAGCATTTTGTTTCAAGCTTGTTTCGATCCCCAGTCCAGTAGAGGGAAGTTTTACTGAAATCACCAGTCTCAGACAAAAAGCTGAGAAAAAGAGGCGCAACAAGTGCATCCTGTTTTCAAAACATCCAGAGGCAGCGCTGCTGCCACCTGCTGGCTCAATAAAATATGCTCTAAAGCTAATCCCCATACATTTTAGATATAATAGACATCTGGGAACATGAAAATAGTGAATAACGCATTTGACATCAATGGCACACAACCGTACTATTTGATTTGACGTCTTTGCACATCAATGGCAGACAATGATTTAACAATCACACAAGAAGCACTCGAGGACGAATCAGCACTAGATCATATACGGAATCGCGACGGAAGCGGAAGTAAATATTACAAATTATCTATTAATGCCTAAACTTAACCAGCCATTCCCATAAAATAATCCCAACCCACCCTTAACCCTAACTTTAACAATCTTACTCAGACACCTAAAACTTAACCAGTCACCACTTAAGGACTTGTTAGTCTAAAACTAATTCGAAAGTACGAATGTTACTTCCGGTTTCGTCCCGATTCCGTATATGATCTAGTGCTGATTCGTCCTCGAGTGCTTCTTGTGTGCTTCTTGTGTGTTAAATCTAGCTGTAGGGCAAGAGGGCTTTAGCAGCTGACAAGAGTTAAGGATTTTGTGTCTCATGAGTTTCACATTTTCTTATAGATGGACAACTCAACTCCACCATTTGACAACTGTGTCTCGTCTGCTGCGAGCCGATACCTTTTCCTGTCCTGGTTCATAATATACCTCCTCATGCTGCCTCTTTTCCTCTTCGTCCTCTACATCGGCTTCAACAAATGGAAGAAGCCCCAGTCCTCTGCCTCGGGAGGCCTCAATCACTCTGACGTCTTCACCCTCAACATGGTTACCATGGAGATAATCAGTGTAGTCGGGACGTGTGTTGCCTGCTATGGTTTTATGAAGTTAAACTCAGAAATCACATCTTTTGGGGGAGACACAGTGATCACCACCATGACTGGACAGACACTATTCCACAGTTTGACCTGTGTGGAGCGTTACCTGGCTGTGGTCCATCCTGTCGTCTACCTGCGGCTGAAGAGAGGGGGCGGAGTCATCATCAAGAACATCAGCATCATATTTGTCTGGGTCTTTTGTGTGACTTTCACTTTATTATTCCGGTTAATTAAGTCAAATCTCTTCTATTCTTTGTTCAGTGTTGTTTTCTCGTTTGTACCGTTGCCTTTGGTCGCCTATCGCAGCGTCTATGTCCTCTGCGTTCTGACCCGCCCAAAGCCTGGAGAGCGGGGCGGGCCTAAGAAGATTGACCAATCCAAGCGCTCTACTGTTTATACTGTAGTGGCCATACTTGCCGTACTGCTGCTGAGGTTGATGACCAATGTAATGTACAACAGCCTATTCACCATCCTAAACTATGAGCCTGCGTGTGTGGTATCGATGAGCTCTTACTGGGCTGTGATGCCCTGTAGTCTGGTGTTACCTCTGCTCTTTTTGCACAGAGCAGGGAAACTCACCTGCTGAAAGAGGTCCCAGTGAGCCGTCCCCTTGTTCGATCCAGCCCTTTTGAAGTTGTTGTGTTTGAAAATGGTTTTTAATATGTATTTTTCTGAATGCCTGTATTCACAAAGTTTATTTGGTATCAATGATTGTGTTGGTTCGGGAAAAAAGAACTTGGACCAAATCTGGAACATCTTTTGGATGTGAACCTTACATAAAACAAAATCTGATTCTGATTCAATTGTGTTATTTTTTATTGCCTAAAAACATGTAAACAAGAAATGAACTAAGGGTTTTGTGACAGTACAATGCAAACATGGAAAAAATAAAAACGTATAATATGAAAGCAAATACAATAAAAATCTCTTTCTTCTTTCAGTCTATCTCGTACACATTGATTATAAAGTGTCATTACTGTTCTGTATGTACACTATGTATATGTCTGAATAAATAGTGATACACAATAATATAGTCAACTTTAGCCACACACAAAATTTTAACTATGTCATAAAATGTAACTAATTCCTATCTCTAAAAACAGTTTGGTTCTATCACTAATTTTTTTTGTCACATAAATAAGATTCTTCCTGTTGGGACAAACACGAGTACTTTATGTATTTATCAAACAGGTTCCTCCGCTTTAAATTCACCAAAAAATGAAGCCAAGGAGAATGTGCTTTACAAATGAAAATTGATTGATGGATGGATCATTGAATGGATAATAGCTTTAATGAATATACCCAGTGAATATATCAAAACTGACACATGAACATATGTACGTCTTTATGTTACTCATTATATATTGACACATTCATTGAATCATTCATAAATAAACTAGCTCATTAGTAATTAGCAGTAGGTACAATTTCCTTTTACGAGATCTGTGTGTGAATTCTTGTGCCTGACACTGACTTTTTGTCTGGAAATAAATCAGCACAAATGTCTGTATTGACAAAGCCGGGCATGAGTCTGGTACTATTCTGACTTCTGAGTGAGGTCTCTCTCATTGAGGAGTAAAATCTTTGTCTAAAGGTATTCTGAGGTATCTAAAGTGTTGTCTTTACGAGGATAAGAAGTCAAGACTGAGATGGGCAGATTACCGGACCAGACTGTGGATGGCTGGCCGTAGCTCTCCTTGGTGTGGGGATGTCCTGGTGCTGGTCTGGTGGTCATCCGGTTAGTTATGATTCTTCTGGAACTGAATATTACACTCTCCTTTGTCCGTCTTTCTCCATTCTGGGGGCATAATTTTTTTTATCTGCTCTCAAAAGGCTTTTTCTGGCTAAGGCTGTCCCACTGAACTCTGGACCCTTTTACCAATGGGCCAGAGGGTCACTCACACAAACACACACACACACACTGGAGCTGCGTTTATAAATTCTGTCTCAGTTTGCCTCAGTTCTCTATCATATTCATCTTCAACACTAATGTGGCAGTTTCCCAGCTCTGTGCAGGAACAGCAGAGGGAGAACAAGGCAACTGGGAAGAGCGGCCCATAGATAAACCAGCGTTAACAAGCATCCGTCAATGTTGCCCATGACTCCAATAAACAGCCCATACATCAGCAACTGCTCCATGAGCCAGCCTCAGCAGTAGAGCTCCTAGTATGAGCCACATGGTGTAAACCGTGGTACGTTTCGACTGATCGATACGCCAGCGATCCCCACCCCTTTCTTTGGGCTTTGGGCGAAACAGGACGCAGAGAACAGTAAGGCTGCAGTAGATGACGAGAGGCGTGGGTAGGAAGCATGCCATCAAACCACCAAGAGCTTGGAAATATCCCCTGTTTATAATATTTGTGAAGGAAGAAATAGCGCTGAAAAAAATGTATAAACCACTCAAAGTCCAAACCGCACCGACGCCGACATTTCTGATGAGAAATCTTATGTAAGCGACGGGATGAACCACGGCGATGTACCGCTCCACACAGGTCAATGAGTGAAACAGCATCTGCCCGACTGTGGTGGTTACCATGACGACGTTAGCCCCCATCTCTAGAACGTCACTTTCGCTTCGCCAAAACCCGTAGCAGGCGAAGCAGGACCGATAACGCCGACGGTCTCCATAGAGCAGGGGTCTCCAACCTGTAGCTCGGGAGCCACCAGTAGCTCGCCAGCCCCTTACAGGTAGCTTGCCAAAGAAATTAGACTTTAACAAATACACTTAAACGAATACTTTTTGACCCATTACATATCTATTATAAGTATAAATATAGGGTTATACAGTAATATGGTGTATTTTATATGTGTTCTCCAAGTTTAGTCGTAATTATTAGATCCATTTTCATTATGACTGCAAAAATGAGTAGCTCTCTGCCTGTTTGTTTGTATAAAAGTAGCTCTCTGATTAAAAAAGGTTGGAGACTCCTGCCATAGAGGCCATGTTGAGGGTTAAGATGTCGGAGTGATTGAGGAGTGATGACGAGGATTTGGACTTTTTCCATTTGTTGAAGCCAATGTAGAGGACGAAGAGGAACGCAGGCAGCATGAGGAGGTAGAGAAAGAACCAGGAAGTGAAGATATAGGTGAGCTTCAGGGAACGGGAGCAACTGTAACGGCCCACACTGGAGTTGTTCATCTGTGGGTTCAAATAGTGAGAGATGTGCTTAAAGCTGGGGTACCTAACTTCCCACCCACAAAGAATACGATTTAATTCAAATAATAAAAGGTCTATAAATACCTTAAGATTTATTGAATAATATTGAGAACTTTTGCAATTTAGAAGAATGTTCGGTTGAATCAGGGAAAGAAAAGTAAGATTTGAAGACAATTTGGACCAATGTAGAAACGTTTTTATTGTGAATCTTTTTGAGCCTTGTTCCTCCATCTGTCATTAAATGTCATTGTCCTTCATTAAAACAACCTTTTACATAGATTCCTCAAGTGTTTAAAGTGGCACACAGCATCAATGTTGTGGAGAATACAGTGAATTTAAAGAAATAGTCTAAAAGCTCCATTCTGTGAACACATAAGACCACTATATTGTGTTGAATACTTTGACATTGAAATTGCCCCGGGAGTCACAGGTCCTCTCTTTTTAACTTTTCTGTCTGATAAAAAACAATGTAAAGATGTATGTGGAAATTAGTGATAGAAACAAAATATTTTGAGAGCAAGGTAAATGTGAATTACTACAGCGTGTCACCTTTTTGTGTGGTTGGAAAGTTAATACGCTAGCTTTAATTCAAGAGAAAGTCTGCTGGTTTGTTAAATGATCCACACTTGTCGCAGCACTAACTGTGATAGAAATATTTTAAAAGTGATTTCTTAAACTGGTACTAAATATGAATCAATAATAATAATAAATAATAATGTTACAGTATTATTATTATTATTATTATCATCATGTTGTTGTTGTTATTATTATTATTATTATTATTATTATTATTCACCTTGATTCAAATTGAGCTTCCAAAGTTAATAATCCACAGAGCTGGAAATCTAACTGGTAATTTAAATCCAAATAATTGCACATTTTCTCATAGCTAAACGTTTTGAATGTAAAAGTCATGTAAAGGTGAAAATTAGAATATTGTTTAAAAGTGCATTTATTTATTTCTGTAATAAAAAAGTGAAACTAAAATACAAAATCTAAATGGACTTTTGATTTTAATAATTTACAGAGTTTCCCCTTTTTTTCTGTTGCGGCCGAAATTAGGAACAGAACAATTGATTTGTTATTATGCAATAGACCAACCTTTTCGATGTCCCGAGTCGCTCATTCCCCAAACAGCAGCTAAAGAATGAAGCTTTTTGTCTGTGTCAACTTTTGCAAACGTCAACGAGGCAAATTTCTCTCATTAAAATAGTCACATGGCCAGATAACGTGCTATAAACCATTTGCACGTTGCAGGAACAAAAATCACATCACATCACATTATAATATACAAATGGAACATTTCTCTTCACACATTTGAATGTAAAGTTGTGCGATTATCCTTTTGCTTTGCATGAACCTTTTGACTGGACGACAAATCACAAAAGGCAAATTACAGTTGTTTCCGTGATGAGGTCCTGGCCCTGCAGATGGACAGAGGGAGGTGCAGCTCAATGTTTTTTTTTTATTTCTTTTTTTTTTTATTATTATGAAAGGTAGTATACAGTATTCTTGCATTCAGGTCTCAGTCAAGATGTAGCCACGCAAGAGAATGATGAATAAGGAATAAAAATATATATATATATGTATATATATAATATATATATATATATATATATATATATATATATATATATATATATATATATATATATATATATATATATATATATATATATATATATATATATATATATATATATATATATATATATATATATATATATATATATATATAATATATATATATATATATATATATATATATATATATATATATATATATATATATATATATATATATATATATATATATATATATAAAATAGGTGCAGCTCAATGTTGCTATGGATACTGAAATATATTACTACTGTGTGTACTTAAAGGTATGTGTAATTTTTACAGTTGCTCCAAACGAAAAAACATTTTTAATGATATTTACCTCCACCATGTTTTTGAATTGCTGTCATGTGAGAGCTGGAGGACTCTCCTTGTCAATGCGCCATCTTGAAATACAGTGGTGGATAAGGGACAAAAAGGAGTTTGACCGAGAATCGGGGACCACTGTCAAAGGCGACATATTATCCTGCGAAGCCACCGTAGTACCGTAAATTATAATATATGATCTCAATGCTAGATGGGAGTAAAAACTACACAGTGTACCTTTAAAGGTGCAGTAAGCGATTTTGTTAGCTTAGCCGTAGCACCAACTAGAAACCACTCCCCTCGCCTCTCCACCAAACCAAACATCCCGCCATTTTCTTTTCTCTGTCACAACAGGGAGAGTGGGTTGCAAACGTGAAATTGGCATTTTTATTGGGCCATTTTAGGTTTTAGAAAATCCGATTACTGCACTCGCAAGAAACAGGAAGTGTCACGTGGTTGCATGAAGAAAAAGGGAACCTAAAATCCAGAATGAAAAACTAGACATGACAAACTTGGTAGAGACAACGGACGGACAACAAGTGGGGAAAGCACAGGGTATATATATATATATATATGCACACAGGAGACACAGGTGGATCACATTAGGGCGGGGCTAACAATCAACAGGACACACAGGAATCAGGAAAACTCAAAATACAAGAAAACTAATAAAGTAAATAAAACCAGGTTAAAATAATCCAAAAAGTCCACACCATGACAGGAAGAGGGTGAAGGGGGCAAACGCATCCCATTGGTTCGTTGGGGATGAACAAATCCCATTAGTTTATTTTTATCCGTCCGCTCCAAAATTATTGGATGGAAATACAAATCATTCTGATTCTGATTCGTCCTGTTTAAGATGAAGGCGAGAGGTGCATTGTGGTTAGATTTGTGTCCAAGATTCTGCCGTAGGCCGACGTCAGTCCGCCTCAAGGTCATGTGACTCCTGGTGATATTGAGAGATCAGTCTGGCTGCAGTCATAGGGAGCCTTCACGCCTGCATGGACACAAACCACCGTACTACATTCCCCATAATGCACTGAGAGCTAATTGGAGATGTACGCTTGGATCAAAAACATGTTTATTATAAGACAGGCTGGTCCCATGTTGTGCGATGTTTACTATGCACTTATGTATTTAAGTGTATAAGGTCCGAGGCTCCTTCACTCATTCAGTCAGTTCCGCTGATAGTGAAGTCTAAATCATTTACCTAATCAACATTCACGTGCATAAAAAAAAAAAAAAAAACGATATTCTTATGACATTGTAAAAAAGTGAAATATCAAATTTGGCCTCTTCTGAACAAAAGTTTGACGTTGATCTATTCTCAATTAAAAAAACAATTTCCCCAATTTTTTTGTTTAATGTTTTCAATAAGATTATCAAATCAGGGAGCAGAATTGGTCTCTCTTGTGGGCCGTGGGTCTTGTAGGTTTCCCATTTCTAAGGTGAAACTCGGCATCTCCAGCAGGTGGATTAAATCTTCAAACCGTGTTCAGGAACTACCTGCGTGACAAGCCGGAAGACACTGGCAACAAAAGTTAGATTATATTGATTTTTTAAACTTCACACAATCACTTTAAAAATGAATTCACACTGTTTGATTTCCTGAAGCCGCGGGATCAAAGAAACAGTGTCACTAAAACTCAAACACCAAAATACAGATGCAAATGATCAATGCGGATGAAAGTCTTAAGAGAGGGATTAACTTTATTAGTACAAATTTAACAAACACACACATTAATCTATATATATATACACCGGTACATTTAAAATCCACTGTTACTCCGTCTGAGTTTAACCAACGCACAAACTGTTCTTGGGTTTGAATGGAGATGCATTAAGCTGAGGATTCAACTTTAAATGCAGACAACACAGTACATTTTGATTACAAGGGGACAAGACAAAACTGATCTTCTTTTCTCCTGAGGATGGAGGCTCAAAGGGCAAATTATACACAACTATTATTACCATATTTCCAAACAGAACAGGCGAAAAGTGGATCCAAACATGTGAATATAAATAAAATATGAAAACAAAATGTTGTAACATTACTAATTAACTGTATTATATCTTCACTAGATTTATTGTCTTGTATGTGCACAATTATGACAAACATACCTCTGATGAGAGACACACACAAGCGATACGGTATACAAAAAAAAACTTGACATCAATCTGACATAGAAGACGTTATTATTTTAACGTTCATATAATAAAATCCATCACCATTTAAAATCAACATTTTAACTTCTTACTAATTTTAATTCATCACTTGTTGTATTAAATATCTGCACATTGAACAGTATACTTCGGTATATCTTTAGAAGAGATCTGGGATTGTTTGGTCCAAGTCCAGGACGCTGAAGAGGAAAAGTGTGTTTTTCCCACTTTAGTCTAAATCCTGGGAATATCAACCAGAAGCTGCTGAGAGGAGCAGAGTTGTGTCTGGTTTGATGGTTAATGCAGTCTGTGACTTATGTTGTGCCATAGGGTCCTGCTGACTCAATAAACTATGGTTTTGCATGTTCCGAACCAATGCAGATTTATTATGATTTCACAATGATGATGATTTGACAAGCAAATGTCTTTTTCACCAGAGAAACAAATGAGCCATGAAAAGGTACAGGTTACGTAAATCTGGACATTTTTATAAGAGCTTGTAACTGGCCCCATGACGCTCATGGAAAGTTAGAGATACTTGGCTTGGAAATGTTTAATATGAAATTAACAGTTCCCTGTATGGAGATACACAGACCGAGGTATAACACAATAAAAATGTCCATAGAACCATGATTTCAGAGAGTCCCGACCTCGCAGCTGCTCAGATGAAAGCCCATTGACTTCTGTGTATGAGGCAGTGGAGGAGCAATACCAGTGTGTGCAGCTCTAGTCTATGACTGACGACAAATATCAATCATATTTGTTATCTCCGCGATGTCACAATCAACAGTTTTCACACTGAGGTGAGAATCACAGCTCGTCACCCCCACACACTGTACGAGTGTTTGCCCAGCATTAGGAAGAAGAAAACAACACACACTCTCCATAAATGTATCTATACATATTCATAATCAACATTAAATATACACTAGTACACATCCACTTACAACAAAGAATTACTTAAAGAGCGACTAAAAACCTGTGCCCAGCCTGACTCTGCCCACATGAACATTTGAAAATGTTCTCTAAAAAGGGCGTTGCCTGGAGGACCAGGGGACGAGAAGGGGACAGTAGACAACAGACAGAAGACATTGCTGCTTAAAGCAATAGTTTACACACCAGAAAGTCTCATTCCACCTTTGTTTACACACTAAGATTATTGTAGAGCAACACCTGAACCTAAGCCACAGAATTATCTCAGCAGCAGTGATTGTCAACTCCTATAATTTAATTTTAAACTAATAGATGTCGCCAGAATACTCCAACTCGCCACAGGCGTGTGTGAGAGTTGAATGGGTTTATATCACCGGCGCAGACAGACGCACGTAAAACACACACCAACTGACGTCACACAGAATTACAGAGTCAATGGAGAGGCCAGGACCAAATTCAAATGTAGTGCCAGCGAAAAGGTAGAGTGGGCGCCACACAGACGTTTTTTGGATAAAAAGGGAGATTTTATCTAATTAGCTCTAAAAGGTCAAAAAAAATGACCAGGACATGTAGAGAGCATAACAGCCCCCTGCTGGAGGGGATGTCCAATTACACCATTCTAGTTTAGTTTTAGTTTAGGTTATTTATGAAGTAAAGACTTTTCCATTCACAAAGCATGGGGCAGTTCTTTATTGACGAGGCCCACACCTCCACCAGACCTTTGCCTGGTGACAACAGCAACTGATGCATATTATCTCTCCTTCATTTCTAATCACAATGGGTCATCATAGAACAGCACTGATGACCTGTAGCCCCTCGTCCAGTGTAAATACTCCTCCACTAATGCAAAACAATGACAGGTCCTGGTGGTGTGGTCAGGCAGCTCCATCACTGACCACACTGATGGACATGGTTTGAATGATGGGACACTGATCTGATGTACTTTGTTAGTTAAATGATTTGAAAAGCAGAATACTTCAACAGCAGGGCCGGTGTGGAAAATGTGAGTGTGTTAGTGTCTACAAACAGCATTCCAGAGAAACTACTGGACAGAGGTGAATTTTTTGCATGGATGGGATGTAGATGGAATGCAATTGTTCTTTTCTAGACACTCAAAGATGCTTCACATGCCATTATTCATTCACTCCATACACAGTGGCAATAAACTACCATTGTAGCCACAGCTGCCCTGAGGCACACTCGAACCACCATCACCCATTCTTACACACACCATACTCATTTTAGACAATGTGGATGAATTGTCTTGCCGAAGGACACAGCGGCAGTTTGGCCGCAGCTGCCCCAATGTGGCACCTGGTGTTCCTAGGGGTCTCCCATCACAGTACTAACCAGGCTCTGCCCTGCACAGCTTCAGAGGTCTGAAAGGATCTGGCTTTTACCTGCATGTACATGTATAGCCACATTGTACTGTGGAGAAGGATTGTATTGGGGAAGAGCAAAAGGTTATTTCTTTATCCACTTGAATTAATAATTTTCCCCTTGTGTGTATGTGTTTGTGTGTCTGTCTTTTTAAATTATTAATTTTATTTTCAGAATTTATTTTTTCTATGACCCGAGTGGAGGGAGGGTGGGCACAGGGACTGATATTCGGTTGTATAGTCTCTTTCATAATTTTTTGTATAACTGAAAGCTGTCTTCAAATATTCAATGAATAAAGTTTGAAAAAGGAGCTTTGAAAGGTTGTTTTACGCAGAGGGATCGACTTTGCGTTTGGACAACTTTCCTGAGCGTTGCAGAAACAGAATGGGCAGGACCAAATTACAGGGAAAATTAAGCAAAATAGATGCATTCAAAGAGACACAGGAGTTTTGTCTAACTGTCAGAGAGACAGTTTCACAGAGCAAAATCCCTATGGTGCCCCAAAACAGCACTGCAAGAATGGCGGCTACGGTCTGGAACGCCTTTTTCTTAGATAGGTCAACTTTCGCCTTTTTCCCTCCCTCTTTAGCTGGACTGGGGCGGACTAGAGCACGCAGAACTGCAACATTGCAAAAGAAGCTGATTATGAAAGCAAGAATCATAGAGAGCATAGAGAAAATTGTGTCAATTTGTTCTTTAACATACAGAAGAGAAATGCAGGCGAGGCCAAGAAGCCACAGAAAAGCAATGGCGCCGTTTCTGATCTTGACCCCGGCCCTTCTCTTCAAGTTTAGATAGGAGATTGGGTGAACCACTGCCAGGTAGCGGTCGACACAGGTCAGGGTGTTTAAGTGAATCTTGGCACTCCAGTTGAAAGAGAACAGCGCCAAGCTTTGGGACATCAAGAAAATGTTGTCGTAGCAGGCACCGACGCAGAACACGATGCAACCGCAGAACGGAAGGAGATCCATGGCCGACATGTGGTAAGTGAAGTGGTCCAAATGACTGGCTGCACGGCGCTGCTTCCACTGAGAGAAACCCAAGTACAAAATGTAAAGAGAGACGGGCATCAGCAGCAGCGTGACCACTGCAATCGATATAAAGATATAAAAGGTGGGTGGATCTCTGAAGCAGTCCACAGAGCTAGATCCATTCGCCATCGAGTCAGAAGCGTCCATTGGAGCTAGTCTGGTGCACCTGGAACGAGAATATGTGTGTGTTTTAAATGTAACTAATGTCATTGATTTCAATCTACGTCTTTTCTGCACACCATCCTCGCCTGGGAGCCGACCTGGGTCCTGCATGGCGTGGTCCTCTTTCTGCAGTCTGAGTCCTGGATTCATCCCTCAATATGGGTCTCACTGAGGTTTTTCACCTTTCCCTGCAGTTTTTTTGTTTTAGAGTTTTTCTTTGCAGATGCAGCAGGGTCTATGGACAGTGATGATGATCCAGGAACCTTGACTTTCAAGAACATTTATGGACATCTATCAACATTCGTGGACATTGGTCACCTGCCGCTTATATTTTATCGTTGCATTTCTTGTGTTTGAACTGTTTGATTCTCTGATCTGTTTTGGCGAATTTGACGGTTTTGTAAAGTCCTTTGAGAATTCTGTAGTGATTTATGGCACTACAAGAATACATTGAATTTAATTTACTGAATGCTGCGCTGATGCTGATAAGTTGGTGAATGCGGACAGTTGCGATTGTCTGGAGTTTGTTGGAAAAAAATAGAGAGAGATACAAGTTTTTTTTAAAACGACCCAAGCTCCCTCCCCCTTCCTTTCTGATTGATCTACCTCTACGTTTCCGTAATAATCAATCATTATTACACATGCACAGAGGTTTTCAGAATTATTTAACGTTTTTATGACAAAAATAATGTTTTAATGAACAAAAAAGCGATCGCTGCAAACTTGGAAGTAGCTATTATCATTAATTGAACATTATAGGACACATCTGCAGAGGATCTGATTATGGATATAAGTTCAGAATATAAATGATTATGGATATAGGTTCAGTATATAAATGATTATGGATATAGGTTCAGTATATAAATGATTATGGATATAGGTTCAGTATATAAATGATTATGGATATAGGTTCAGTATATAAATGGGTAACTCAGCGCGGATGTTCAGAATTCTTTGTTCAGTTTTCATGTAGTTTCAGAGCCTAATGGAGGCTTGATTTGGAGGCTCCTTGGTTAACGTGGACGGCATCGTGGATTTTGAGCTATAGCTAAGAGAAGGGAAGGCGGGACTTACCCTTAATATTAGAATTCATAAAATGACTTATTTCATATAAACATTTAAGGCCAGGAGGTCCATATTAATACAATTCTTAAAATTTGTAATTCATTTAGAGTTCCAGACTATCACTTTAAGGAAAAACATGTTTTTTGTATAGTTCGTATGAGAGAATAATTTGATTTGAACAGTGTCAGGCTCTTAAGTGAATAACCGTTATGGTGCGTACAACTGCTGCAGGGAGACAAACACATCAAACATGCCTGTGGAGAAACTCGTCCTCTGTATGCCACACAACCTCCCAATGCCACTACAGAACCTGTCCCATCTGCAAATGTCAACTCACACAGAAAAGCCCATGTCACTGTGATATAAAGTGTCTAAAACTGAGGAAAAACACATGCATACGCTACTTTAAGCCTTTAATGGTCACTCCAGGAAGACAGCAATGTTTTTTTTCTTTTTAGGATTTCCGAAAATGGAATTTGTTTGTATGTTTTTTCTCTCCTTTTTTATAGGTCCAAGTGATAAAGTGGCCAAACGGAGGTAGATTTCAGCTTGAAGTAGAACAAGTGATTCAAAATGTTAGCTTGCAAATGTTTTAGGCGTCACCCCGGCTTTAGAGACGCTATACGTGATCTTAGTATATCTGACTTAAATATATCAATCTACTTATCATTACCCAATAATCTAAAACATTTATACTAGTCAAACTCACACAGAAATCAATAATCCACCAGTTACTCACCCCTGGTTTGGAGGTCCCTGCAGCCGTCGACTTTTGTAAGTCCTAGACCATAGCAGCTCTCTGCAGGAGCTCCATGTGCCGGGGTTTTGCATATTCCAAACTGATGAATATTTATGTATGGTTTTTTTTTTTCCAAGCAAATGCATTGTATAATTGAAACTATGACAGCAAATATAACTGGCTGAAACACATATATTACAGTACATAGATTATCGAATTACAGCAAATATAAAAGTTTTATTACAAATAATACTGTAGATGATTATCAGATAAAAGCATTCACAATTGAAGTGGATATTTGACACACTCTTGAATATGACACAATGAATACAATGATGTAGCATGTTTGACAAAGGATCACTGTGGTAAAGTGTATTCAGTAGTGGTGGCGATCATGACTTTATTTCATGCCTATTAGTGTTAGATAGATCCACAAACTTCGGGCAGTAATTTTGTGTTTTATTGTTGTTGTTATTCTAAGGAAACCGAATCAGTTTTGGAAGGGATGGGAATTTTTTATGACACCACACTGCCCTGTGTAGGACTATGGTCTGGCCGCGATAAAGGGAAAGGCCTGCTCCTATGGGGAGAAGCCCAGTCTGGTTCTCAGCCCCTGGTCAGGTCACACTCAGGAGTTCATATTCCCACAGACCAGACCCTGGACTCACTATGGCTCCTTGTGGGAAGAGGCCAATCCTGGTTATTGGACCCACAGGCAGGATCTGATACCACCAAGTACTTAAGGACCAATGTTAAAGTGGATCCTGGACTCATAACCTAAAACCTAAACCTAAACCTAGTCTTAAGCATAACCATTGAGAATTTTAACATTCATCTAACATACATATAAACCTCATGCTGTCAAAAAACAATATTTTACTTTTCATGTTAGAATTGGCCTCAGAATGCAGTATGTTTTGCTCTTTCACCTCCTCTGCCTTTCACTTTATGTACAGTAGTTTTTTTTACCTTTAAACATGAATTGAGAATTTTTATATACTACAAACACCTCTCCTTTTCGAATGGGCAGACATCTTTGAAACTTAGGACATGGGCTCTACTCTGCAATGTCTGATATGGATACAAATTCTTCATAAACACTGTAGTTTTACTTTACATCACTTAGAGAAATATGAACACTATATTCATCCTTAAAGTTTTTTTTTTTTTAGGGTAAAACAAAATAATTTAATTAAACGTTTTTATAATGTTCAAAATGGGGGAAATTAGTTAATCTATACAGTATTAAAATAATATTGTTATTGCCCTAATAGAAATCCAAATGATGTTAATTTGATAGTCCGACCCCCAGAGCTTGTGGTACTGGTGTGGCTCGTACAGTAGTTAGCCACCCCTGCCCTAACACCTGGTTGACCCCTGGTTGTCTATAACATTGATTTTGGACTCTTGAGTCTAGACCTTCCTGCAGAGCACACCCTGGGTTCTGCATGGCTCCTGATGGGGTTTGCCAGCTCCAGTTGTTAGATCCCTGGCCTGATCAGCATTTGTATGGGTCTAACCTCGCCAGACAGTGACCAGACCGCAGCCATGGCTACTAAAAGCTGAATAAAAGATTTAGGCAAGAGAGTGGCAAGAGCTAGGGTGTGCATCTCCTCTGACTAGTCCTACAAAGTGTTTCCAAAGGGGGTTTTACAGCAAATGGCTCTGGGGGTCGCACTATTGAAACATGGTCCTTCAAGAACCGCTCCACGGAGGTTTATCCAAGTAAAAGCTGACCAAACTATAAAAACGAGAGCAGACATCTTCCCCATCTGGAGACGTACTGATCCCAAGATGTGGTGTGGAGGTGTACGAACCCCATGTGACGGGGATTGATCCAGGGAAAAAACCAGGTCTCCCCCATGTAGAGCCAAGGTTTGGGCCCCCAGTCTCCATCTCAACTAAAATGTGAATGTGGCCAATCACAAAAACTTGCATTCTTTAGAATATATTAATTCCTTCACAAGCAACACATGATCTGGTTGCATATTTTATACATTTGCCCTCTGTTTGCATTTGACTGCTTTATCTGCTTATGGAAAAGGCAAATCCACTCTTCCGCATTGTTAGCACATTGACATTTTAAGTGAGAACTTGCTTTTAAAGTTATAAAAACACACTTAAATTCATTATTCAGATGTGATTTCAGACCATTTTTTTTGCATATGAATTGGATGAGTGCACATTGAACAATATGAGTTTCATAACGAAAATTGTAAATTCAATCATAATCACATGGTTATGTTAAAAAGTGCATGTAATAGACCAAACATAAATTGAGGACAACAGATGTTAAATCATCTCTAATAAACTTCAACAAATACAACAGAAATAAAAAAATACAACAACATAACATAATTGGTAAACATAACTTAACTGAACAAGGGAAAGATAAAAACTAAGGAGGGCTCTAAATACAGGAGGAATAACCCATATTATCACAAAGAGGAAAGGCTAAAGTGAAATGCAAGACTTTCCACCATTAACCTCTTAAACTCCTACATCTGTTTTGGCTCGTGCATAAAAGTTTGGCATAACCAAATGTCTTTGCTTATTTAAAAACACATCTTACATCTCACATGCTTGTGTGATGCATAATTTTAAAGCTAGGCTCTTCTAGTTTATGTAAATATACACTGAAATAATGTATGTCATTCCTATTTCACTCTGCGGTGAAGTTTGGGAAAAAAAAAACAGTTTTTTTTTACTTCGCCTAAAAAATGCAATGTATAAATGCCCTAAAAAAGCCTACTTCATTGGAAGAAGAAAATGTTCAACGCTAATTTGTTCATTGTGTTGTTGACAACAACTGTGTAAAGTTTCAGACTTCTAAGTTTTATAGTTTTTATGCAGTTTCTGCCATTCGGAACCAATTTGGCCAACTTTTTGTCAAATTGTGCCAAACTGCTTTACTAACATTTCACCATCATAAAAAGCATATTTTTTTGTTTTGGTACTTATACGTTACAAATCTGTGTGATTTTCTTTTACATATTTTCAAAATATAAAAAATATATAAAATATTACTAACAGTGTCTTTACGCACGCTTTTACTGTGAAAATGAAAAGAGTTCCTACAAGTCCCACCCATCAAAAGAAAGCTCTTTTTATTGGCTACTTAGAAACGTCAATCATTCAGTGCTAGCACATTGCGCTAGCCTGTAATCAACAACAAGGCAAAAACGGACCCTCTGCAAGTGGATGCGGTTTGTCTTTTTCACAAGGGTCCTGCGGACTGAAACCTACTCCTATCTTTTCATGGAACCTCTCTTTTTAAAGCTAAGGACTCAAAGAACAAGTCGATATGATGTTTGTGGGGGTAAACAAAGCTCAAACTTGGTGAAATGTGAAAGAGAAGCCTGAAAATTTTTCGGAGCGTTTTTTTTGCAACGGAAAAATGCACATTTTTGGATTCTTTCTGAAGATTGGATTATACTTTGGGAAATACAAGTGGATATTCTTTTTCACTGAAGACTTACGGAGAGAAAGAGACTAAGCAAGGATGGGGAAAGTCTAATTTGTTAGAGCAGCAGAAGACCAAAGGTAAGAAACTTATACAAACACGATTTATTTTGTGCCCATATTATGCGTTATATCTTTTAAGGCTGGTCTGGTAATAAACAAATGTAAATAATGATTCAAATAAAATAACATGTCCTAATAGTACTACTATTAACACCACACCACACCAAAATATCTTCAAATACTACTAAAGGTAAAGAAGCACTTTATTTATCCCCGTAAGGCAATTCAATCCTCTGCATTTGACCCATCCTGATGCCGCGAAGGCTTACGTCAGGAGCAGTGGTCGTTGTAGTACAGTGCCCGGGAACCCATCTCCAAAGCTCGGCTTTGTCAGGACCGGAGCTGGAGGATTTAACCTAGTGAGCATGTTTTTAGTGGTAGGGGAAAGCGGAGTACCCGAAGGAAACCTACACAGGCAAGGGGAGAACATGCAAACTCCACTCAGAAAGACCCTGTTCCAACCGGGATTTGAACCCAGGACCTTCTTGCTGAGAGGCGAGAGTACTATCCACTCAGCCCTACTGTGCGCTTCTAACTTTCTCTCTTGTCATTGTGTCCTTCTGCTCTGCTTCCATAGCTTCATTTGTTGATGCAGAAAAATCAGCGGCAGCACCACGCTACTCGGAGTGTTCATCCACTGAGTAAACACCGCCAACACACATGCTTTGAAGGAATCCAGAGAATCCAGCATGTAAAAGAAGTACGATACAAACATGGTGATAAACTTCAACAGCAGGATCAGGGTAATGGCAGCCATGATGCAAAAAGCCCTTCGTTTTGATTGGTCGGTGAGTCTCTTGTCGCCGCTTCTTTCCCCGGGGCCTGGACGAATCAGAACGCAGAGAACGCTAGCGCAAAAGAAAGTGATCGATACCAGAGATAGTGAGGCTACTGCCAACGCATAGAAAAAAGTTAAATAAACAGCATGGTTTTGTTGCAGTATGATAATAACAGCTGTAATCAGCCAAGCAGCAACAATACAGCTGTACTTTATTGCATTTTCTTTTTTTTTCAAGCGTAGGTAAGTGATGGGGTGAACCACAGCTAAGTAACGCTCCACACAAAACAGATTATGAAACAATATTTGTCCACATCGTTGCATAAAAGACAACATTTCCCATGAACTGGCCATGTATGGAGTATTTTGTGACCTGAACGAAGAGGCAGTGAGAAGGCAAGCGCCCACCACTCCAATCATGTCCAAAGCCGCCAGATTAAAGGTGAACAGATCGACGCGATTTGAAGACTGCGGTTTCCTCCATTGTTGACATCCAACAAAGATGACAGCTCCAAAAACAGGAACTAGCAACACGTACACGGCGTTCCATACTGTGTAGACGTACACACAAACCGTAGTGCGGGGATCCACGGACTCGTTCATTCTGTCAAAAGTTGAAACACGTGAAAAGTGTAGTCAAAATCACACAATATGCACAATTAAAGGTATTTAGGAGGATTTGTGCGAGAAACATGCTCGTGCACGCTCTGTTTACAAGACACTGTCGGCATCGCTCACACAAGCTCACTTTCCAAGAAGATTTGCGCATTTTCCACTATGTCAGAAAATATAGACGTAGATCACTTTTACTGAAAGTGATATGAAATGGGCTTTTAGTGCAAGCCATTTCATGAAAGAACCTCAGAAAAATACTCTGGTCTTGTTTGACGAGCACATACTACAGCCTTACGTCACATCTCAGCAGAATAACTGACGATGAGGAGGACCAATAGCCTTGAAGATCATTCCGGAAAAAAACACAAGCCTCCTTAATACCTTTGATTCCTTACTGTTTGATTCTCTGATCTGTGTAGGAGCCATAGTGAGTTTGAGCAAAACTTTGTCCATGAGCACTTCCCTATTGGACTTCATCGAGCTCGAAGGCTTTAGATTGTCCCTCTGGTTCACATTAACTGGACCAAGTAAGGTTCGTTTTGTCGTTTTGGCTCAAATACTTCATAGACCTGTTATTTCAGTGGACGTCATGAGTCTATTTTAACACCTGTTATTTCAGCATGTTTTTTACACTGCCCTGAAGAAGGCCCTGCGTGGCTGAAATGCGTTGGTCCCTTCTCAATTAAAGGACTTTTATCAGAGTGCCTCGGATTTCACCCTGTCTTCATTTTCCATGGAAAAGGGTATTTTTGTTTTTCAACTTCTTAGACCTGTTTCGAAGGATGTGAATGGACCACAGTCAGTGAGTAACCAAAGCAGACTCATCCATGGTGGTGGACCTTTTGCCCAAGAATGAGTCCAATTAAAGTGAAATGTGTGTGTGCGACAATAACTCACAAGCAGAATCCTAATAACAATAGATAAAACTTATCCATTCAGGTATAAGAGCACAAAGCTAAATCTTTATGGTAAACATGGATATCAAATGACACGAATCATGAGTGTACGGGTGTAAACTTTTGAGAAGCTAGTGGAAAAGCGGCAGCGAGCTATTTACAATTTGTTAATCCATATCCAGCAATGATCATTAAAACCGCCAAAGGGTGAAAGCGTGAAGGGAAAGGCTTGGTTTGGACAATACTTAAAATCCAGCACCTGGGTTTTGTGAACATATTTGCATCTTGTCGTAATTTGTCTTGTGAATTTGCATTTTGAATCCGTTCAAGAGCTTTCACTAATACAACAAGAGCATGAGACCGCTGCAGTCGTTTATTAAGATTACATAAATATTTACTGTATAGGAGTCCGTTGGTCTTATATCCGTGAGAGTTTTTCTACAATAATGTACATGATTGTTGCCGACCCAAAGCGCTCTGGATATACTAACATACAAATAATAATGTTCAGCGACGCATGTGGCTGATAATTTTGCATCGCAATAAGAAAGGCACCTACACTACTTCTACACTTTTAACCCTTGATTTTGAGTTACTATATCTTCTTGAAATTAGCTTGGAACTAAAATCTACCCCATTGGGGCATCTCCATCACTTGGATTGAAGCACTTTTACCATCAAACTGCATCTCAACCTTTTGGTAGATGCCTATAATTAAAACAAAACTAGGGGCTCCACAAAAAAAACTAACAATTTTTGTTGTGAGTAATTTTACATCTTAGAAAATCAAACACATTTTTTCATTGGTTTCTCCAAGGAGTGAACATTAAAGTCCACACAAAGCCATAGGCTGAACCTCCATTTACTGGAAGTTCCCTCTCCTCTCTCCTGCTTTGTGCTCTATGTGATGATATCAGCCTCATATATAGCCTCTTCACCTTTATCACCACTTTAATCGTCCATTTTAGAGTTCTGAGAGCTACCAGCGGGAGCATCATTCCAAAACAAGCATTGCAGCACGTAGTTTCACCAGTCCCCTAAGACCTCCTGGTGAATTAGAGATATAACATAGTTCTGTATCCAATATTTCTCAATTGCCAGCTGTGAGAAGTCTCTGCCACGGTGCGCAGAATGCTGGCTGTCCGGTAGGTGGAGGGGGCGTGGCTTAGCGATAGGTCATTTAAGGACTGCAGATGAAAATGGGCTCCAAGCTACTATTTGATCAGTACAATTTATCACGGAATATCCCTGTCAAGCGAGGGCTGTCAAAATTATCGCGTTAATTCACGTTAATTACCGTTTTCATTAACGCGTTAAAAAATAATTAACGCGTTAAGGTAACACGTCAATTGCGTTTCCCGCTATTTTCACGTTCCCAGATGTCTATTGTATCAAATATGTAAGGCTTGAGGCAATATTTTATCAAGCCAGCAGATGGCAGCATTGCTCTATGAATGGTTTGAAAACATGTGCCTCTTTTCTCTCAGCTTTCTGGTGATTTCAATAAAACTTACCTCTACTCGACTGGGGATTACAGGGGAACGAAACAAGCTAGAAACAAAATTATTTTTGCTGATAAACGTAGACAGTCCATTCTTTCAGAATATGGTATTAGATTTCAGATAGTCATAGTACACAATATTCTGTGGGTCTTGAAAATTCAGTAAAAATCATCAGAAACGGCTGGCAATATGGGAGTACCTGTTCTGAAATAGGCTGGCAGTCAATCGCATGTCCGAATGACCCGCCCATTTATAATAATATCACTCAGAATGCCACGGACACGTGCGTGTGTGTGATGGTGACAGCAGTAACGTGGTCATATGATACACGCATATATATATATACACACACAGGGGCCATTCTCTGATGTTGTGTGACACACGGACACGGAGGAGAGGAGGAGACACGCTGAAATGCAACCAAACTCGCGAAATTAAAGCTGGGGTACCTACATTTTCCCTTTCATTAACAGCTCTTGTTGGTTGTACCCAAAAGTAGAAGGTTGTGAGCAAGTCAAACAGATTTAAGTACATTTGGTATGAATAACAATGTGTCATTACATTTGAAAATCTCATTTAACTTCAATTGGAGTGGATTTGAAATAGAATGTTAAAAATGTGATTAATCGTGAGTTAACTCACCATTACTATGCGATTAATCAACTAAAAAAAATTAATCGTTTGACAGCCCTAGAATAAATAATTACTGTACATCTCCATCAAATATGGTTTTAGCCTTCATTTCCAGTCAGTGTCCCATGTTCTCTTTTCTTACTGATGGACTGATGAAAGAGTTGAAAATACTAAATCTCTTTGTTTACAGTACTTCTGGTCTTCCACATTTGTGGAATGAATCTGAATCTTATTTTTCCGTCACTTTTTGCAGAGTAGGACTTTTATGGCAGCCATGTTCTCGTGCTTTCATTATTATGGTGAGCAGCAGGTAATGAGCCGTTGACACTTGGGCAGAGAAGGCTTTTCATTTGAATCTATCATTATCTGTCAAAATGCACAAAGCTCCTCTGGTTACACATTTAATTCAAATCTCACACATTCACAGTGCAAACAAGGTGAATCCTGCTGCATCCTTTATGTGTGTTGTATCTGCACCTGATTTTTTCGGGCGTATTCGAAGAATGGAGCTGTTGGTTAACATGTCTTCTCCAAGCGACTTTGGATTCTTTATGGGAATATGCACCAGAGGAGATGGAAAAGTTATGTTCACGGCTTGGGCCACGATCTACATTCTGTGCTCTCCCTTTTTCCTTCTGGTCCTTTACTTTGGATTTGAGAAATGGAAGAAATGGAAACGTCAACCACTCCGACGCCTTCACTTACAACCTCATGGGCTTGGAGATGATAGCTGTTACAGGCGCGATCATATCCCTTATCAGCTTCTACGTCAAAGTCACGCATATCGTCGAGGAAATTGGCACTGGTTTGATTGTTTTCAACAATTTTGGACAGGTTTTCTTCCACACATTCACTTGTATAGATCGGTATTTGGTTGTAGTCCACCCTGTAGTTTACCTCTGTCTCAAGAAACAGCCCAAAGTTACGTACAGAAACATCATCATAGCTTTGGTCTGGCTGTCTTTGATTTTAAACAGCATTACTGAATTCCAATTCGATCTGTACACAACAGTTACTGGAATTGTATTGGTAATTTTGTCGCTTGTCATAATCGCCCACTGCACCATCGCTGTTCTTCGCGCCCTGATTCGTCCAAAGCCTGGGGCGAATACGAGACCAGACAGATCCAAAAGAGTCGCCTTCTATACCATTTTCTTCATACTGGCCACGCTCTTGGTTAGGTTCGCAGCTGGACTCGTGGTCTTTGTGTTGAATTTTCTCAACGTAATGGATGAAAACATGTGTTTCCTACCTATGGTGTCTCTGTGGTTTACTCTTCCCAGCAACCTCGTTCTCCCGCTGCTCTTCCTGCACAGAGCTGGAGCCACGAAGACACTCGTGACATTTGCAAAGCGTAAACTGCACGTCTCAGTGGTTTAAGATGAACTGTGGAGGGTGTGGGAATTTCTTGCGCTGCTAAAACATGTTGGGTTTCTTTTCTGACTTCTCTGGAACTCCCAGAGCAGTCAATTAAACGGCTTTCAGTTATGGAGGCGTAATTGCTCAGCTTCCGTACATTTGTGGTCTTCAAAACTATGAATACCATGACTTTCTCTAAATCTTTATGTTTTATTTCCATATCATTATATATATGAAAATGTGACATTATACCTTTAACTCCCAGAGCCCCTATTTTAGGTTTTGGTTCTCAGCTGACCCCCACCAGATAACAGCTTGTGCTAGTAACCGTAGCAACACTGTTTCTGTGCATTGTGTTTAGCCTTTCAACAAACGTTTTATTTCAGTTTCAATTAACCAACTTTGGCACAAAAAGTGAGTAAGGGAGCAAATGGGAATGTCTCAGAATTAAATTGGCCTGAATTTCTGGAATTTCAGGTGGTTTCACAATTTTGGGAATGAAATTAGCTCCATGGTATTATTTGATCAGTACAATTTCTTATTTCATTGTCTGCCCCTTTATTAGTCCATTTCTGGGTCGGGGGGATGGCAATCAGAGCTGCTACCATAGTCTCATAGCACCATGCCACCAGTACAATTTATCTTGAAATATCCCTGTCAAGTGAATAAATACATACATCTCCATCAAATATGCTTTTAGCCTTCATTTCCATTTAATGTCCCTCGTTCTCTTTTCTTACTGATGGACTGATGAAAGAGTTGAAAATACTAAATCTCTTTGTTTACAGTACTTCTGGTCTTCCACATTTGTGATTTGAAAATGTCCGTCAGCGATAGCTCCGTGCTCATACACTGCAAAAAATCCTAAAATATGAGACAATAATTTCTTGAATGGAGTTGGTTTTATTTTCTTAATTTTAGTTAATTCTGACAAGATTTGCCAATGAGACAAAGCCATTTAGTCTTATCTAAAGAACTGCTGCTTTATTTTCAAAATCCAACGGAGACATTTCTTGTATCTTTTTAAAACAAGATATTGTTGCTGGTCCCATTGGCAAATCTTCTTTTAAAGAAGTCAAAATTTGCTGAAATACAGATAAATTTAGCAAAAATTTGTGCAACTTTTAACTTATTTTTTCTTGCTGATATCAAGTTCACAGTGTCAATTGTCTACTGTTTTGTTTATTTTATTTCTGTACTTTTAACCTTGTTTTACTTCTGTACTTGTCTTGTGCACACTGGGGAGTTTGCAAATGTATTTCATTTGGGTTTTACTGCAAATGGAAAATAAATGAATCTGAATCTTATTTTTCCGTCACTTTTTGCAGAGTAGGACTTTTATGGCAGCCATGTTCCCGTGCTTTCATTATTATGGTGAGCAGCAGGTAATGAGCCGTTGATACATGGACAGAGAAGGCTTTTCATTTGAATCTATCATTATCTGTCCGTGTAAAAAATGCACAAAGCTCCTCTGGTTACACATTTAATTCAAATCTCACACATTTACAGTGCAAACAAGGTGAATCCTGCTGCATCCTTTATGTGTGTTGTATCTGCACCTGAGTTTTTCGGGCGTATTCGAAGGATGGAGCCGTTGGTTAAGATGTCTTCTCCAAGCGAGTTTTCATTCTTTATGGGAATATGCACCAGTAGAGATGGAGGGGCGATTTTCACGGCTTGGGCCACGATCTACATTCTGTGCTCTCCCTTTTTCCTTCTGGTCCTTTACTTTGGATTTGAGAAATGGAAGAAATGGAAACGTCAACCACTCCGACGCCTTCACTTACAACCTCATGGGCTTGGAGATGATAGCTGTTACAGGCGCGATCATATCCCTTATCAGCTTCTACGTCAAAGTCACGCATATCGTCGAGGAAATTGGCACTGGTTTGATTGTTTTCAACAATTTTGGACAGGTTTTCTTCCACACATTCACTTGTATAGATCGGTATTTGGTTGTAGTCCACCCTGTAGTTTACCTCTGTCTCAAGAAACAGCCCAAAGTTACGTACAGAAACATCATCATAGCTTTGGTCTGGCTGTCTTTGATTTTAAACAGCATTACTGAATTCCAATTCGATCTGTACACAACAGTTACTGGAATTGTATTGGTAATTTTGTCGCTTGTCATAATCGCCCACTGCACCATCGCTGTTCTTCGCGCCCTGATTCGTCCAAAGCCTGGGGCGAATACGAGACCAGACAGATCCAAAAGAGTCGCCTTCTATACCATTTTCTTCATACTGGCCACGCTCTTGGTTAGGTTCGCAGCTGGACTCGTGGTCTTTGTGTTGAATTTTCTCAACGTAATGGATGAAAACATGTGTTTCCTACCTATGGTGTCTCTGTGGTTTACTCTTCCCAGCAACCTCGTTCTCCCGCTGCTCTTCCTGCACAGAGCTGGAGCCACGAAGACACTCGTGACATTTGCAAAGCGTAAACTGCACGTCTCAGTGGTTTAAGATGAACTGTGGAGGGTGTGGGAATTTCTTGCGCTGCTAAAACATGTTGGGTTTCTTTTCTGACTGCTCTGGAACTCCCGACCAATTAAACGGCTTTCAGTTATGGAGGCGTAATTGCTCAGCTTCCGTACATTTGTGGTCTTCAAAACTATGAATACCATGACTTTCTCTAAATCTTTATGTTTTATTTCCATATCATTATATATATGAAAATGTGACATTATACCTTTAACTCCCAGAGCCCCTATTTTAGGTTTTGGTTCTGAGCTGTCCAGAAAACAGCTTATGCTAGTAACCGTAGCAACACTGTTTCTGTGCATTGTGTTTAGCCTTTCAACAAACGTTTTATTTCAGTTTCAATTAACCAACTTTGGCACAAAAGTGAGTAAGGGATTGAATGGGAGTATCTCAAAATTAAATTGGCGGTTCGAGGTTTGAGTGGTTTCACAATATTGGGAATTCTAGTGTTAACTATGTATACCTCAATTGTTTTAGTTTTTCAATCCATCCGCATTCTGGCACAAACATGTAACTCTGCCCCTTCTGTCTAAAAGCTCTGACTCTTATTTACTCACACTGAAACGTGAACTCACCATTTTCTGCTAAAAAAAACTGGTGGTTTAGTACTCTCTACAAATCTGGTGTTTATATTTGGATAACAGTTTATATCAACTGTTTATTTTTTTTAATGTTTATACCATTTAGAGACCAGGTCGGTTGGAGGCTTTTTATTTTGTATAAAATGTGAATGTTTTCATTGTTTTTGGTGTCTACTGAAATGGACGCTTGGGATCGTAGTCAAGGAAACGTTGTTAGGATAAATTATTCATTGTAATAGATAGATACTGTATGGATCCCCCGTAGGAGAAATTTAAGTGTGCAGTAGCAGGATAAAAATAAAATACAAAAATGATTGTTGGATTTATTTTGAAAATCCATCCGTCCATTTTCTACCCTTTAATCCATTTCTGGGTCAGGGGGGTGGCAGTCAGAGATGCCACCCAAGTCTCATAGCACCAGCCCCTCACTGACCCTCTGCAGGTGGTGAGTCCACAGGAGGACGGCTGCTCTCTGAGTGTGAGCATAGCCTTGATCTTTCAGCAGGGGCTTTGGGCAAAGTGGGGTTAAGTGTCTTGCCCAAGGACACAACAACAGCAGTCATCAGTGGGAGTCAGTGGAGAAGGTGTAGAGGTGGGAATTGAACCCACGACCTTCAGGCCAATGCTCTACCAACTGAGCTACTGTCTACCAACTGTCACTACTGTATTTTGAAAATCCATTTTCTATTTTAATTGTTGTAAACTCTACAATCACTAAAGATAGAAAATAAAACTTTTTGGATATTTGGAAGAGAGTCCTGGCATTAAGTGATTGATTAAATTTCTGTCTTTTCCATTAAACAAGCGCCCATACTTCTTCACTAGTCACTGGTGATGAGATTGATACAAATGCATATGATCAAATAATACTGATGACATGATAAAAATGATAATAACTGAAAATCTTCTGACCATGATTAGAATTTAGTTCTCAAAAGCTCGCACTTCCCCTTTAACGTCTATGAAGCTTGAATTCTTTTTTTGTGGTAGTTGTGGATGCACATAGAACATCCACAGTTGTTTTTTTGGACAGACATTCTGCAGTTATTGGGTTTTTGAATTCAGAATCAAAACAATATTGGTTCAGGACAAAAAAATATCACGTTTTGTGGATTTGCCTATATTTTTGTTACAGCCAACTTTCCAAGAGCACTTTACATGGTCAATAGTGGCTGATTTGCATGAAGAGCCTGATGGTGTGGATGCTGGTCATCTGTGGTTTTCGCCAAAGGAAAATCTTGTGTAATCTTTTATCAAACACGTTTACACGGATCAGCAGCAGCGATGACTTCACAACAGGTGAGTTCTGTTGACATTTTCTCCTTAAAAATTGATTACATGTGAAACTCGGACAGTGGAAGTTAATTGATGTCATTTAACTTGGAATGTGGAACCAATATAAGAAATAGACAGTTGTGAGCCAATCATCAACTGTAACAAATAATGGCATGATATATCTCACTTTGCATGTAAGATGAAGTACATTTTTGAACAATATTTTAATTTTCAGTTTTTCACCTGTGTAATCCAGTTAAGTGTCTTCCAATTTTTCATTTAATTAACTTAATTTTGTATTAATTTCAGAAAAAGACATATGGATAATACCAAATGAAATAAACATCAAATGATTCTTTGATTTAACTGAGTACCTAAACAAAGCAGAAGAAAATGGAGAACGAATGTAAAGAAACAAAATACATGCTTATCAAATGCTTTATCAGAACCGATGCAGTCTCCATCTGCCCTTGTGACACTTTCAAAGACGTCTCGTAACTTTGCTTTGTTACCACTCAAACAGTAAATAAGAGAGAGAGTGCATGGGGTTTTGGTCACATGTGGAAGGAAACACAGGCATTCAAGTCTTTATGGACTTTTTAGATTTTTAGACCACAACTGATTGGATTCGTTGAATTAAACAGAGTAGGTGAGTTATGTAAATATTTAGATACTATTGTAGTGTTCTATCGAGTCAAAAAAATACTTATAGCTGTACATTCAAATGCTTACGAGGCATCAATGTACAGTACAGCCCGTAGGTATAGAATAGCATAACAATATCACATGACTGGGAGATGAACATAATTATGGCCTGTCAATGACCAAACCAATGTATACAACAGAGCATATCTATATTGTATACATTGGTTTGGTCATTGACAGGCCATATGTTCATCTCCCAGTCATGTGATCTTGTTATGATTTCTATACCTACGGGCTCAGTACATACGGTCACTCTGAAAAGTCAGGTTTTCCAAAGTCTGTTTACATTCAGGTCAATTCAATGTATGCTTGTATAACCCTAAATCCCAACAGCAGTTATCTCGGAGGACTTAACTGAACCGTTGAATTTGTCAACACAGATCAGAGAATCAAACAGTTAAAACACAAGAAATGCACCAATAAAAAACACAAAAAGCCATTGGTCCATAAGGGGTAGATGCCCAATGATCAGACATGTATGTTGATAAATGTCTATAAATGTTGTTGAATGTTGAGTGTCCTGGCTCCTCCCCACTGTCCTTATGTTAGACCCTCCTGCATCAGCAAATACTCGAAAATCCAGTGCTACATACGTTTTCAAGGCCTATATAAGCGCAATCCCCCTGATTGTAAACTCAGACTTTAAAGATGGCGCCGTGGCAAGAGCTCTGGTGTGTGTCGTCTGGTGCACACTGGGTAGTCTTGCACAGTTTTTCCAATGTGGTTTTACTGCAAATGGCAAATAAATGAATCTGAATCTGAATCTGAGACTTTTGCAAGACTTTAGCCAGAATTCTGGGGCCACACTTCTACAGGAGCTGGCTTGGGCCTGACGGACCTTTCTCAAACCCACAACTGCCAATACAAACTTCAAAGAACAATGCAAACGGTGTCTCATTGTCTCAAACTAATGATTTAGTTATGGTGTTCACATTGCAAATATACTCACTGAACTGTATGAGTCCACAGACGTTAAGTATGCCAACTTTTTTGATTCTATGTTTAAAGGCCCAGAACAACACTAATGGGAAATTCACCATCCTGGACTGCTTGGACGACCAGATCACCCTGAGCCTTACCCTGGTGTACGCTTCTGTCAATATCCTGCTGTCTCCACTGTTCATCCTTGTTCTGCTGTGTGGGCTCAAACAATGGAAGAAACAGCAGGGGGCGCTCTCCCTCATCACAACCTCCGACATCCTCACCTACAACCTGGCTGGGATTGAGCTTACCGGTGTTTTCTGCTGCATACTCTTCACCGCCGCCTGTTGGGTTTGTTCTATACCTATGCTTAAGATCAGCTTCTGCTTGTTTGTTATGTACTTTTTTGGTGAGAGCCTGTTCCAATGCGCCGTTTGTGTGGATAAATATTTGGCTGTAGTTCACCCAATAACGTACAGAAATCTAAAAGAATCCAGAGCAGTTTTTGTCCGAAATATTGTCATTGCTTTGAATTGGTTAATTGTGTTTCTTTGGATACCACTTGTGCTGACTATTTTCCCTGACTTACCTGCCAAGGGAATCATGGCGGCTGTTGTCATATGTACTGTATTTGTTCTGTACTTTTGCTCAGCTTCGCTTTACATTTTGAAACGTCCAGGGCCGAATGGGAAAAAGGACGACCAATCAAAGTTGAAAGCATTCCATATAATTTTACTTATTACCTGTTTGATTTTTGTCAAGATGCTTGGAATGGTGGTGTATTTAGCCTTCTACTCCATGTCAAAACTTGGACCACATCACCTGTGCAGAACTTTAATGAGTTCAGTCATTATCATTGCTCCAGTCAATGGCCTCCTTTCCCTCTTGTATCTGCGCCGGAAAATGAAAACAAGCCGTTGATGAACCCACTGCCTGTCCTCTGCTCTTGTTAAAGGTATTTTCACAAATTTTAGGAAAGAACTGCCCAATGCACTTTTTGAAAAAATGCACATGTGCAACACTCTACCTGCTCCAGAGGGAACGCCGACTAAAACGTGTGGGAGAGACGTGCACGAGTCCAGTTCTCCTTGTGCACGCTCTGTTTACATGTCACTGTTGTTGACATCGCTCGCAAAGCTCACTTTCCAAGAAGATTAGCACTTTTTCCACAATATAGACAAAATAGTATAATATAAACTTTGCGACTGAAGCATCAGTGGGAAGTCCAGCCTGGGCTTTCAGCGCCATCATGTGAAAGAATCTCCCAAAAACACTAGTTTAACGAGCACATACTGCAGCCTTGCGTCACATATCAACAGAATGATTGACAATTAGGAGGACCAATCTATATACCTTTAAACCTACTGCGTTCTCAAATATATTATTTTGTGGGGATGTTGTTGTCATTATGGACTTCAGTTTGAAATACATTAGTAGCTCAGTTGGTAGAGCAGATGGTGGTGTTAAAATTAATACAATGTAGATGTGTGAGTGACTATCTGGAGCAAGTCTATGCTTTACCATGGTGGCTTCACATCAATCATCTTCACCTCATCAAAAACAGATTAAATACTGGTCAAAAGAACATTTACTTTTGTAAATATGAACCTTATATACGTACTTGCTATCATCTTAATCCTTGGCTCACAGTTCTATATAAATCACTGTGTAATAGGTAAATAATAGTTTCACTTTTTATGTTGAATTACAGAAATAAATGTATTATTGAACAACATTCTACTTTTTTAGTTTAATCTCTGTTATATTATATGAACATGTTTTAAAGCTGGGATTCCTAACTTTTATTTCTCATGAATCCTCTTTTCATGTTGTTAGAAACCAGGCTATCTTGTGTTTTTTGTGGTATAAAGTTTAGGTACCCCAGGTCCTGAACAGTGAGTACTGACTTTTCTAAACCAGAAACACAAACACGAAACTCTGCAGCTTTTATTAACAACACAAAGTCATTCTCATCAAATATTATTATATGAGCTCAAATCTCTCTTATCTTTATTCAATCATAACAGGCGCTGCATGAACAATGGAAAGTACTGTTTACTTGAAATTGAAGGTACTGAATATAAATAATATACTGAAGGAATGGAAGAATGGAACAAAATGCAATCAGAGAATACATGTACACATCAAAATGTAAATGCACACTGCAGGTTTGAATTGAATATGACAGTTGTTTTTCTTTTTTTTAAAGAAAGCTGTACAAGGTGTATGAACGACTGTAAACTGTGTTGAGTCTTATTTTGTAATTCTGCCTTCAGTCACTTTTATGTTGTTGTTTTTTTTTTGTATTCATATTTTATTTGGAAATAACAAAATGTAACAGAAATTTCCATTTTAACAATGATGGGCTTATAAACAAATTATGCCCATATAAAAGGTTAATGGTAAAAGAAAGGAAAATAAGAGTAAAGAAAAAAATAATAAAAACTGGAGTAGTGTACATGAGGTAAAGGATACAATAAATGTTCTAACAAATGGGGAAAAAGTTGGGTTAATAAAATTATCCCTTTCCAAATGCACTAAAATGTATCTTTTTTAATGTATATAATATAGGTAAACTTTTCCATTTTATATATCTCAAATACTACTTCAATCCAGCGTCAAGAGAGGGCCGTGTGGGAGTCCGCCATCTCTTAGTAATATTCATTTTATTTGCTGCAAGGAGGATTTGTAGCAACTTTCTGTCACTTCTTATTTCCAGGAAGGTAACTTTACCCAAATACAAACACTCAAAGTTAAAAGGAATGACAACACCAAACACTGAACTCAGGCTTATCTGAATTTCTCTCCAATACCCTTGTAATTTCGAACACGACCAAAATATGATCAAAAATGATTTGCCATAACTGTGCCACACTGTCTCCAGCATGGCAAGTCATTTGTGTTTGCCCTGAACTGGAGTTTTGAAATATCTAATGATATTGTTCCAACAGTGTTCTCTCCAGGTCAGAGAGGCAGTTGATGTCCACTGGAAAGCCAGCATACGAGCCCATTCATCCTCTGATATCACCGTTGCTGCCTCCATTTTCATTTCTGCTTTGTATAGAGTCTCACATCTGTCAATTGTAAATATGGCTTTGTAAATTCTCGAAATCAGTTTTTGTAACATAGACCCATATGCTGACTTTAGTATTTTAAAAAACTCTTCTTCAGAGTGAGTAAAATTAGCTGATTTACATTTAGAATTAAAGTTATGTCGGACCTGGAGGTACCTAAAAAATTCTACCGTTTGAAAATTGTGTCTTGTCTGTAATCCTTGAAAACTTTGAAAAACATTTCTCTCTGTAAATGACCAGTAAGTGGTCAAACCCTTCTTTACCCAAGATTTAAAAACGCAATCATTTTTGTTTGGAGGGAATTCTGTATCGAAGGCACACCATCTGAACAAAGTCAGTTACTTTTATTTTGTGTACTATATCTGCAGGCATTGTTTACATGTCTTTGCAGCCGCATTTCCTGGGTTTGGATCCACTGGGAATGTTCACACATGTATAGTGAAACATTTGGTAGCAGTCAGTGCACTTGATCATGTCACTAGGCTGTTCGCAGTGCAGAGAACTGATCTCTTTAGCCAGTTGGGGGTCTTGGTAGCGGCAGATGAGCTCTGGAAGGAGATAATTCATGAAGAAGAGCTCGGCCTTGCGAAGTTTCTCTTTTAGAAAAGGCTCATCTTTTTTTATCCGACGAGTAATGGTGTCTGTCTGGGTCCACACCATGAAATCACAGATGTTCTGCAAACATACATCTGTAGTTGAATCTGGGCATAGTATTTATGGCTAGTGCGCAATTTATTTTCACCATCAAGGCAGAAGGATTTATCCTGTCTTGACCCCTTTAGTCCTTCCTTGTATTTATATGGGCATTTAATCTCCAGTACACCTGCTTCGCAGCAGTCACAGGAAAAAGCTCCATCAGGCGAGGCACCCAGGTATGGCTCATCTGCTTTCACTGTTAAACCCACTTTCTTCAATTTAAAGTTAATGTGTTTTCTTTCCATATCTGTGAGGTATTGTTGATAAGCAGTGTCTTCCATTTGTCTTCCCCACACTACTGCTGGTACAGTGAGCTCTTTATCTCCATACTGCATTATTTGCTTGACAACACTTAGACAGGAGGACTCCTTGCATGTTACAACCTTGTGAAAGGTACTGGCTGTTATACGTCCAGCTCTGTATCTTTTCCATGTTGCACACTTTGTCTGCTCTTTAGTCACATTCTCTAGATTTTCAACCTTACTCGCTGTGTACATGTATGCACTTTTCATTTTGTTATAGCTGGCTTCGCCCTTGTCTTCAAGCTGAACTGATGTCAAGAGCCTAGCAGATCGGTCAAACATAGCCGTCAGAGGTTCAGGGAGGTCTTCAGTTGCAATTGCTGTGTGTAAGAAATGGAGACAGAATTAATATCAACAGGGGTTGAGTTTATAAAGTTTGGATCAGACTGCAGGTACAAAATGATGCTTCTTTAAATACACCATTGTATTGCGTTAAAGTTTTTAAAGCCAAAAACTGAAAACTGCCAAGGGTTAAATCAATTCTGCTACATTGTGCATAGACAGATTTGTGGAACCACGTGTCCAAACAAACGTGACATGATCTTAGGACTCGTGTCTGTTGTATCTGGAACATTTTGGTCTGTGGGGTGGGCTGAAGTTGTGGATGCCTGCAAGAGTATTTGATCACCGCTGAAGGGAAGATGGAAAAAAGTCTTGTTTTTTTATTAAATTGAGCCAAAATCATTAATTGAACCAACTCCAGTACTACACATTCCATTCATCTGATTTTTCTGGTCTGAAATAGTTACTTTACCTGCTGCTGTATTTCTACTGTGTATTGTAGTCATATTCTCTGCTGCTAAAGTACAATATAAACATCTTTAAACAGCCCATGACGCTGCTGACTACAGTGTGTACTCCACCAGTGACTTTTCACAAGTGCAATTATAGCTCAAGAGTTTTATTGTACTATTTTAATGTTGTATTCTTTTATTTCATTGTCTATTATCCGAAATAATAGATCCTGTTTGATGTGTGCAATCTGACTTCTTTTTTATTTGCTTTTACTCCACTGTGATGTGCGCAACAATTACATTTAAATTTCCCAACTACCCACTGAATGTTGTCACCGCATGTTCTTTGCATCTCGAAGCATTCATTACCAGTTTACCCAACCCCCTGATTGTTTTAGATTGAAAATATTTTTCTAGAAAAATTAAGAATTCATGCATTAAAGTGGTCAACATTTATTCGCATTATTTCCAGTGGCACAGACCCTACAATTATTAGTGCTCAGGGTCAAAGTAAAACATAAATAATTTTTTTTGGCAAATCATATCAGGTCCATTTTTTGAGCTTTTGAGGCTTCTCCGTTAAATCAGGTTTTTATCAACTTCGTCTTTTATCTAAGGTAAAGCCTTTTTTATCTTTTAAACTTTTTTAACAAGTCGTGCGCGCTTCTATTTCTTCACGTCTGGACTACTGTAATGCACTTTACAGCGGGATATCACAGAAGGCACTTTCCCTCTTACAGTTAGTCCAGAACTCCGTGGCACAGCTTTTAACAGGAACCAAAAAACGTGAGCACATTTCTCCAGTTTTAGCTTCTTTTCACTGGCTTCCTGTTAATTTTAGAATTAATGTTGAGATTTTATGTTTTTTTTTTAAAGCTTTGAACGGGCTGGCTCAGACCTCATCCAAATTTACCACCCGCCCCGCGCGCAGAGGTCCGAGGGCCAGCTCCAGCTCGAGGTGCCTAAGACGAGACCTAAAATCCAGGGGTTACAGGGCCTTCTCTGTGGCTGGACCATAGACTATATATATTAACGGTCGTAGTCACGCCTATCTCTGCCATTCTAACTAATGGGACAAAAATTGGGCTCTCATGGAGTGATTAAAAATGACCGCGGGGGCTGGGAAATGTGAAAAAACGCATCTAAGCATGCATCAGCCGGCAAGAGCCCCATTCATTTAAACGGGTGACTTCAAAATTTGGTCCAAAAAAATTCACTCCCCTCAGCATTGACACACATGTGGAACGGAGCTTTGGGCCAAGAGCCAACTTTTGGACCATCCTGTAAAGACGTTTTCGATAGGTCAGAAGATTCTATATGTTAGCATTGGCTAATTCTTCTTCTGGGTCCACCCCCATCGGCCCGGGGTGGTGTTGCAAGCATGTCAGCGCCAGTGGGGGCGGGTCCCGGCTCAAAAGTGGCCAAAATGACGTGCGCTGACATGCTGCAATACCACCCCGGGCCGATGGGGGTGGACCCAGAAGAAGAATTAGCCAATGCTAACATATAGCGTTGGCAGACCTCTCGAAAACGTCTTTAGCGGATGGTCCAAAAGTTGGCTCTTGGCCCAAAACTCCGTTCCACTTGTGTGTCAATGCTGAGGGGAGGGAATTTTTTTGGACCACTCTAGTTTAATCGCTGCCATTTTGGATAGCTCCAGTAGAGCAATATTTTTGGCCCATTAGTTAGAACGGCAGAGATAGGTGTGACTCTGTCCATTAATTTTTACAGTCTATGGTCAGCGCACATCATTTTGGCCACTTTTGAGTCGGGACCCGCCCCCACTGGTCTGGACCAAAGTTGTGGAACGCTCTGCCCCCCCACGTCAAAACAGCTCCCTTGTTGGAATGTTTTAAGTCCCGTCTTAAGACTAATTTTTACGCTCTGGCTTTCAACACCGCGTGAGTTGTGTGGTCTTTGAATTGTATTCTATTTTATTTATTATTG
The DNA here is from genome assembly GCA_964034765.1 of Knipowitschia caucasica. Classification (NCBI taxonomy): domain Eukaryota; kingdom Metazoa; phylum Chordata; class Actinopteri; order Gobiiformes; family Gobiidae; genus Knipowitschia; species Knipowitschia caucasica. Next base: position 12,609,452 of record OZ035841.1, on the reverse strand, counting down.
GTATACGTTTTATTTATTTTATTGTTTTATGTTTATTTATTTATATAGTTAATTGCTTTGTTTTATTGTTCTTTACTTTATTCTAATTATTTTTATTTAAAGCTGGCAGACTTGTATATTTAATATGTCACTTTTATCTGCGCAGCACTTTGGAAACATGTTTTATAAAATGTGTTATAAATAAAGTGGATTGGATTAGATTGTCCAACTATAATAAGTATTATTTATAACTACATGTTAAAGCCTGAAAGCTTCAGTTGGTGCTGGGAATCACCTGGTTCTGTGCGAGCCTGGATCATAACAAAAACACACCAGATGAGGAAGACACCTGAGATGAAAATTAAGCCGGACATCACAGCTGGGGAGTTGAATATGGCAGCTTTAAGCCCCTCTGCATCCTCTGAAAAAATAAAAAAACATGCATGAACATTATCATAATTAAGCATGTATAGAAGGACAGGCACATTTCACATTTGTTTATAAACAAATGTTTATGGTGAAATTGGTTTCCAATAATCACACCTATTTAATTGGTTATAATATTATTTAATGAGAACTGGCTCATTAAACCACAATAATGTCACTCATTGTAAACTCCATTCAGCAAAATTTATTTCAAAATCAAAATGTCAGTTAAAACCGCTGCTGTGGTTGTGGTTCACTCAAGTTTCAGTTTCTCTTTCTCTGATGCACACTCTTGGGCCCTGTCCCAATACCCACACTGCACCCTACACTCCTCTACAAAGTGTGCATTTGTTTGGAGTGCACGCAAGGGTTTGAGTGCACAGGTTACAAGCGTGCAAAAAAGGCGGTATTGGCACAGGGCAGGTTACGTCATCGACTAGTCAAGAGATGCTCATTTTCAGACCTAAACTTTATCAAATTAAAGGGCATTTCGTCTGACCCTGTGGGAAACAAAAGTAGTAGTTAATGAGTTGCTCCACACACGTTAGAATAAATGAGATAGCTGTATAACTTTATTTTTAAATGTGGGTAACTGTTATCTGGTACGTTTTTATACATTCTAGGTGTAAAGTTTAAATTGAATGTTATACGCACAAATGAGGGGATCGAGGGTGAAAGTGCGGGTATTGGGACCGGGCCTTGGTTTGCAAAGATAAGCAATGTATGTCACTGATTGGCTAACCCACCTTTCAAACAAAAATACAACTACAAAGCAACAGATGAGATCGGTTCATAAGATACACAATGCTTCAAATGAAAGGTTTGTGCTCACTGACGCATGTGCCACTATGGGGACCGAAAGATTAGCGCAGTGGACGAGCTTCCACGATGCGTTGCGCCAAATACGTGTGTGACTCTCAAGCACGTGCACAGGGGGGCTCGGCCGCTCTGACCAATCAGAGCTGCTCATCAGAGCGGAGTCAGAGCAGAGCCAGAGCGGGAGTTAGAGCAGGATCCAAACGAGTTTGTGGCAGTAAATTGTGGATTTAAAGAAAACCAAAGAATTTAAGAAGAAAAAAAGTTTAGGATGACGAGGGAGACTAAAATCCCACAAAGTCTAACCTTTATGAAAGCAGTAGGTTCCTTGTCAGCTGAGTTTGAGCTTTTTTAGTTTACATTGAGTTGTATGGAGGACATTTCTGGGAAGCCCACGTGAATTTAGTCTTCAGTACTGCGAGAATCCCCTGAGCATGTGGGTCCTTCATAGCCTGAATCTTGCCAGATGATTGTAGTTCGCTGAGCTTCACACAAGGGTCTGTTATCTTGAATGACGTGTTCCTTCAACCACTCACATAGAAGCAAACGATTCAGCACACGACTCCCATGGGTTGCCAAATGCCGGCAAGATTTCCCAGCCCAAAACCTGTGAGAATATTCCAAAAAAAAACAAAAAAAAAAGATTTTTTGGCTAAAAACGTTATGTAATCAATTTGGGCTATCATGATTCTGTTTATTGTCTTTCTGTTTATTAACTTCCTTCAAGTAGCTTGGAAAAAAAGTATACGGGAAATCACCCAACCTGGCAACCCTGCTGTGTAGTGTTGTAACCATAGACTGTATATATTAACGGACAGAGTCACGCCTATCTCTGCCGTTCTAACTAATGGGCCAAAAAATGTGCTCTACTGGAGCAATCCAAAATGGCCGCGACTGGTCCCGCCCACAAGAAAATTGTGAAAAAACGCATCTGCGCATGCGTCAGCCGGCGCAGCTCCATTCATTTGAACGAGAGACTTCAAAAATTCACAGCAAGTAAACTAGAGTGGTCCAAAAAAATTCACTCCCCTCAGCATTGACACACATGTGGAACGAAGCTTTGGGCCAAGAGCCAACTTTTGGTCCATCCTGTAAAGACGTTTTTGAGAGGTCTGCCAATGCTATATGTTAGCATTGGCTAATTCTTCTTCTGGGTCCACCCCCATCGGCCCGGGGTGGTATTGCAGTATGTCAGCGTCATTTTGGCCACTTTTGAGCTGGGACCCGCTCCCACTGGTTGTAACAGGAACACTTAAAGACCTTATGCCGGGTTTGATTTATTTAGAAATACAGTTTTAATACCATTTTATATTAGAAGAGAACTACTAAAGGTTTCAAAATCAGTTGTTTATTTTTTTTGTCTGATCCCCCCAAATCGAAATAACCCCATAGCAACGCCCTTAGAGACAAAAAAACTTCACAGCTCTTGGTGACGTCAGAGTGGGTACGTTTCAACGCTGTAAGTTCATTCCACCCTTGTTTACACACTAAGATAATTGTCTACACATCTGAACCCAAGCCACTGAATTATCTCAGCAGCAGTGGTTGTCAACTCCATCCATCCATCCATTTTCTACCCTTTAATCCATTTCTGGGTCAGGGGGGTGGCAGTCAGAGATGCCACCCAAGTCTCATAGCACCAGCCCCTCACTGACCCTCTGCAGGTGGTGAGTCCACAGGAGGACAGCTGCTCTCTGAGTGTGAGCATAGCCTTGATCTTTCAGTGGGGGCTTTAGGCAAAGTGGGGTTAAGTGTCTTGCCCAAGGACACAACGACAGCAGTCATCAGTGGGAGTCGGTGGAGAAGGTGTAGAGGTGGGAACTAGAGGTAGAGGTAGAGGTGTAGAGGTTGTAGAGGTTGTCAACTCATGTATTTTAATTTTAATCCACTAGATGTCGCCAGAATACTCCAACCTGCTGCTCGGGCATCTGTGAGAGTTTAATGGGTTTATAGCACTGGTCCAATGGAGAGGCCAGGACCAAATTCAAATGTAGTACCACTGAAAAGGTTGAGAGGGCGCCACACATATGTTTTTAGGCTCAAAAGTGATATTTTACATAATTTGCACTAAAATGTCAAAAAAATGACCAGGCTATGTAGAGAGCACTACAATAAACATATGTATGTATTTTATGAGTTCAAAAAAAGTTGATTGGTGTTTAGGCGCTTTTTAAACCAAACTTTACACATATTGTTGTCTCTTAAAATACATGTATAACAACATGGAACCATCAACATCTCGCCTCATATTGCATTAAAAGTGACATCCGTGTTTTAATTAATTCATATTTAAACTTTTTTATTTTTTAAATCACCGACTTTATGTAAGCCATCTCGGATGCTTTCACTGCCGCGTGAGACACGCACGAGAATGCGGTGCAAACCCGACGTTAGATCGGCGATCCTGATTGGCCGATTATTTTTGCATTGCCGTCGATCCCAGACCCTTGTGTTCAGCCAAAAGCCTCTGGTGAAGCATGGCGGAACTACAAGGGTCTGGCGAGAGTCAGCCTAGGTCCTTCGGCTCCAAGCTAGTAATACCCTATCCAGATATTATCATACATCCATGATGCTTCCAGCCTGGCCTTAGCCATCCGTACACTCCGTTCAATTACCATTTCCCTGCATGTAACGTCTGGGTCTCTGTGTTAGCGATTACAATCACGGCACGGTGGCTGAGTGGATAGCACTCTCGCCTCTCAGCAAGAAGGTCCTGGGTTCGAATCCCAGCCGGACCGGGGCCTTTCTGAGTGGAGTTTCCTCCGGGTACTCCGGTTTCCCCTACCACTAAAAATATGTGCAATAGGTCTGGCATGCGCCTCCTGTTCGGCGACCCCGCTCCATCTCTGTGAGGAGTGAGAGGACAAGTGCCCAAAAAATAACAATTGTAAACCGCTTTGTGACTTTGGTCTGTGAAAGGCGGTATATAAATAAAAGCTTACTTACTTACTTACTTACTTACTTACAATCAGTTGAATTTCGACCGACCTACCGGTGAGTGCGGAAGGCAGGTGTTGTAGTTAGTTGTGGATGACGTCAAGAGGTTGCGTCGAACGGGAAGGTTGTAGTTTGGCAATGGCGAAAAATGCGATAGTAAAGTAATCCGGTCTAGTTCTATCAAGAAATTGAAGCCGGAGCAATAGGAATGTTTAGCAAATGTAATCACTGGCAAAAATTGTGGTGCTACTCCCCACGGGTTTTGTTAGCGGCAAAGGAGATGGCTAGGCTAAATGCTAAATGCTAATGACTCACTGCATACGTCACGGTAAACTCCAAGATCCAATCGTTTCAATCTGCAAAAGGAGTTAACCCCTCCACCTGTTAACGGAGCTCAATGGAGCACCTCCAGACCTTAGTATGAAATGTAATTTGTACTATGGTGTGGTACGACCAGGCTATGATGCTTCCCAACCATAAACATTTTGGAAAAATAACAACAATACTTCCAAAGTCCTGATAGACATTCTAATCCTTACTTAAATTTCCTCCCGAGGATAAAAATGTAAACCTTAACGTCAACCCTTAAAGCTGGGGGACCTAAATTTAATAATATTGTTTACATAATTAGTTTACATACAAGAGAGAGCCCTGTGACTTTCGATGCAAAGTCAAGGGTTGCCTCCGTTTGAGCGTGTAATTACATGTACATTGTAGCATGCACGCTTCGGACTGCGTGGCAGACGTGGCAGTGCGGCGGAGGCGCAAGAGCAGCAACTCGACGCAAGCAGGAGATTTTTTTTTCCGCCGGCCACACGTGCAGCGACCATTCAGAGAGCTGCAAAGTGGTCACGGGGTCACTAGCGGTCTGAGCGAGCAGACTGAAGATACTCGCAAACAGCCAAAACAGGAGCTGAACCAGGACTAAACCAGGACTGACAATGGGGGACACAGTCTTTGTGAACATATGCATCCGGCCTGAGTTCTCATTCTGCAGCGACTGTAAACAGCTGCTGCAAACTTGTTTGCAAATGCAGAAGTACTGGTTAATAATAAGATAAACTTATGGTGCACCTCCGTGAACACATACTACTGTTACATGAAGTCTCTGGACACGGAGACGCTGCATTCTTGGAGAAGAACTTTACTCAAAAAGCTGCTAGCTTAACTCATTTAGCATCAAAGCCGCCCGCCACTTCTGCCCTGGAAGCTGCGTTCGAGTGTTGGCGATGTGAACGCCCCATAAGACAGAAAACTGTTCTGGCCTTTGTTATATCTTAAAATATCCACAAATTAACTGTTTTAGAGAGCCAGGAACTATATACATGGATTGTAGTAAATTGTTCAATTTTTTGTTGTTTTAAAATTAGGTACAGTATCTCAGCTTTAACCTCCTGCTCAAATTGCCAAATAAAGGTGTACCTGGGTTGGCCTCCGGAGGCACTGTGGAGGTGCCATTCCTCAAAGGAATATTTATCTCAAAGGAAACCGTGGATTAAGCACGATGCAGTCAGGGGAGAGAATACAAAATACAACATTTTGAAAACAAAATGGAAACAACATTTTACCTATCAATGTCCAAAAGATTAGCAAAGTCCAAATATTCATCCTGTGGAGAGATATTTTGTTGTAGAGTTATTGAATTAATTCAATATTTTAGACGTATATATGCAATATTACTTAAGCAAGAGTTGGCCAAAAATGTTTTGCACTGACAATGTTTATTAAGATAATGCATTTGGTTTATTTCTAATAGCACTTTTAGGACACTCACACACATCACTTGGCATTATTCATTCACTATCGCCACACCTGCCCTGGGACAGACTGACAGAAGCAAGGCAACCGCTATGTGCCATGACCCCTTCGACCACCACCAGCTATCCACACACCAGACTCATTCTCGTGTCTTGCCTCAGGACACAACAACAGATCGGCACTACAAAGCCACAGCCGCCCTACTGTGGTAGTGGTCTCCCATCACAATACTACCCAGGCCCTGACCTGGTGGGGCCCTCAGCTGGTGGGATCTGGCTTTCAGTTGCAAGTGATGCGAAAGAGGTACCATTTCACTTTTTTTGGATTAAAATTCACCACTACTACTACTACCTGGATTTTAATTTCTTAGATACAACTACTTATGAGGGTGGCTTCTTGAAAATCCATATCAATAATTGTAAAACTAATACTACTACGACTAACAATATTGATGTATAAAAATATATAATAGAACAAAAATACATCTCATGTTCTCTTATGTACGGTAGAAATGAATAAAACAGGTAAACCCCCATGTTAAAATGTAATAGAAAAATAACTACTGTACATTTATCGACTTCCTTTTTGTTTAAATAAAAAGTACAAAACAGTGGTATCTTTTTGAAAGGAACGTGAGGCTCTGACCACATCCCTACAGTTGAATAAGTGTGTGTGAGTATTTCAACGCATTTCATGTCATTCGGTTCATTTCTGCTGTGAATAAAATAAAATAATATAATTACCCAAGTTTCCTCATGGTGTTTGTCTCTGGTGCCTGTGGACCTTCTTACACTTCCTTGTCTTGTTTCTGCTCGGAATCTTCTCTCAGGTGGGAAGACCTCAGGTGGATCAAGGCACGAGTCCGCTGAAACAGAAAGGGACTGTATTTATTAGTGGTCTAATAAATACAATCCACTTTATTAGTATAGCACATTCTATAAAGCAAGACTCCCAATTTCTGCACAGAGGCTATAGTAATATATTTAGATATGGTTAATATTTAAATATTCTAGTGCTTAAAGGGACTATATCAGTTAAATATTTACTTCTTATCCTAAGCACTGATTACTGATGGAATCTACTTTCTGGGGTTTAGCAAGAAACAATGCAATCGCTGACATTTGACTACTTGGTTTCATTGAAATATGCGTGATGCTAATATTTTGTTAGAAAAAAAGGACTACAGTAGATCCAAAACCAGCCACATTTAACACAACGAGCAACCCATTTTTCTCTCTCTAATCTGCTTAAAAATCCTAAACATTAATATTATGGACATTATGCATTGTAGCTATATTGAAGTATACTAAATGTACGCCAACATGGGTGTAAAAATAATCCATTTGACCATTAGAAGACTGCCTCCTAAAAATCAATCAACTATGTGCCTGGGTTGCTCTTTACAAACCAAAAAATATAAACATTTCAGAAACTTGTTTATATTCTACGGTTATAGAAAATGAAATTGCGATTGATGGTTTTACAATGTAATAATAATAATGCATCGGTTTTATTTAGCGCTTTTTTGGACACTCAAAGACTCCTCACATGTCATTATTCTTTCACTCCATACACGTGGTGATAAACTACTACTGTAGCCACAGCTGCCCTGGGGCACACTGAGGCAACCAGTATGTGTCATCGGCCCCTCCACCACCACCAACCATCCACACACACACCAGACTCATTCTAGGCAATGGAGGTAAAGTGTCTTGCCTAAGGACACAACAGCAGTTTGGCACTTTACAGCCACAGCCGCCCCACTGTGGCTGGTGTTCCCAGAGGTTAAGTGTCTTGCCAAGGACACAAAAACAGCAGACAGCAGTAGTCGATGGTGAAGGTCGGGCTCGAACCCATGACCCTCCGGCTCAAAGGCCAATGCTCTACCAACTGAGCTACTCTCACCCTGTACAGAGTAGACAATGGTAGTAGAGGAGGTCGTGGTGTAGCCTCAGCTCCAAATGTATCGCACCTTCTATCGAACCTGTCAACTTTGAATGTATTTTTGTCAGAAGATTCCATGCCAACAAATCACTAACAGTGGGGAGCGTTTACAGGCCTCCCTCAGCACCAGCAGACTCTATAACAAACATTTTAAATACAATTAGCTCTCAAAAAAATTAAAACTGTCTTGATGTATACATATACATAAGGACAATTTAAAATGTTCTTACCGATATGAGGGTGATTCCAAGAGGGTGAATTAGAAGTCAAGGAAGTTCTCTTGCGGCTGAATGAAGTTTAAAGGCTCAAAGTGAAGTCAGACTCTTTACTGAGTCTATCCGCATTTGTCAACGGTGACTCATTAAATACCAGTCAATGGAGCTCCTCCCAACCGCGTGACTGCCCCGGCTCAAAATGAAACCAAAACACACTCTCTGTTTGGACTTTGTATGAGTGCAAGTCAGAATGTTCCATCTGTTGTTGTGGAAATCTATTTATTTACATAAATAAACATCTATGAGTGGTAACATTGAACTATCTTTTTATTTTGAAACTGCAAAACACAAAGTTCACGGTTTGAAAAGAAGTTGGATGAAAAACAAATGCTTATTTTATTCCAACCGGTTTTTACACATGACTCACACACACACACACACAATACACTAAAATAACAATATAATACAGTAGAATTCAAAAACACAGAACTGTAGAGCACATACGGGTTCCTCCAGGTTGTTGCTTGTATTGGTTCATGTGTATCCGCCCGCATTTTTATCATTTTTAGCTAATAAAAAATAACCGACTCAACATTGTTTTTTTATTCAGTGTATCACAGTCATCATCACAGCAGGAACAGGAAAAAATACTCAAGAAACTTCATTCATGCACAGATGATTTGGGTTAAGATAAAAACCTCCATTTGTCCCTTAAGGGAAAACACACAGATGATTTAGATTCACATAATGGAAAATAAGTCTATTGTGGTTTGGTCAATAAATTTGTCAACAATACAAGTCATTTTCATTGGAATGAGGCTGAATCATTGAATAGATGTGCCGAGAAAGTTTTAGTGTAGTAATTTCTCTTCTCAAAGCTACAGTGACATCATTGACAGATAATATACAGTGTATTTTGGTGAAGGGGAGGATCCTCAGGCCTTCTCCTTGTCTGTGAACATTCTCCCATCATGCCATGCTTCTCTGGTGTTCCTCAGGGCCTTGGTTCTTTTTGGGTCCACCACCACGTACTCCACTCGTGCACGCTCGCCTCGTGCACGCTCGTCCTCCGCTGCGGCCGGCTCCTCTCCGCTCTGCCCCTCCGCCGGGGAGCGCTTCTGGGAACAGAGAGGAACGCAGTTGAAGTCAGCTGACGCACTGAACAGTTGACCCAAAATCTAAGACGTGTAATGCTTATCAACACTAGGATTACCAGAGCAGTCAATTTGACGGCTTTTAGTTTTGGAAGTGCAAATACTCATCTCGTGTGCATTTTTTGTCTTCATAACTTTGTGACTTTTTCTGCATCTTTATGTAGTTTATTTGTATTTTTTTTGTCGATATTTGCTCTGAAATAATCTGTTCCTTTTGAAATGTGAGTGGTTCTACCTTTAACTCATTTTCCATCAGAGAAAATCAAGTGCTAGATACCATAGCAACACAATGTTTACAGTCAGAAGTCAGCATTTTTGTTATATTTCACTTATAATGACCAGTTTTAGCACTTAGTAAATGTGTCAGAGACAACGATGAAAAACGTTAGGGCGGGGCAGAAAATGAACAGAATAGGAAGAAAAACTCTAAAGACACATGAGAACAAAAAAATAAAAAATAAAACAGGAACTAAAAATGACAATCATGACATTAAGAAATGGTAATTCCATCAAATTTGAGTTTACCCCGATTTTGTCAGATCTCATGCATAAAGAAAAGTTTTTGAGATCTAAACAAAGAACAAAACCAAACAGCTGAGCCCATCTGATTTTACTTTGTGGTTAGGGTAAAGGAAGCATGACGTCCTTTACCATGACCCCAAGCTCAGAGCTGTATATCTGCACTATTGTAATGGTAAAAATGACTGCAGCCCAGTTCAAGCGTAGTGAGTGAACTGTGATGGTTGATAAAGCAGAAGAAGGTATTTGGGAATGTTTGTTAGGATAAGATTTGTATCCGTTTCACTATGAAGACAGTGAATGACATCTCCTTTGATGTGACTGTTTCCTTTAATGTGTGAATGAAGTTAACTTAATGGGGGTGGGAGTAGATAAGCTTGTCTTCATCCCACTCCCTTCCAAGCTGTTTATTAATTTTTATTTTTTTCCTTTTCTATTGATGTGTTAATATTGTATAGCATCGTAATGTATTTCTTTTTATCTTGTGTTGTATTGTACCGGCTTGGAATAAACTAAACTAAACTAAACTAAACCAAAAGTTATCCTCCCTTCCTACCTTCCTTCAGTGACATAATTTGGTGTAATCAGTTGTGAAAGTGTGGCATGTGTTTTGTTCTCTGGCAACTGGCCAATGAGGGACATGCCCATGTGATTAAGTTTGTGCTTCAGAGTCTAATGCAGCGTCCGAGGAGGTTTTCTCCGTTGCAATGCTTGTTTGAATCTTTATCCGTACTTTTTACTGTAATTAAACCACACAAACCATACGACTCTGTCTCCATGGATCATTGAGAACATTTCCACAGCACTATACACAGGGAGAAGGCTGTACTTATTGTTATGTTGGCCGGAGTTCAGGTTCAGGTTGTTCAGTTTAACCACCCCCAGTGCGAATGGGGCTAAGAAACAGAGGCAGCGTGGGAACTGCAGGCATGAAGAGAAATGCCGGGACTCAAGGAACAGACTAGACCAGATTCACTTTCTGTAAATAGCTTTACTCGTCCTGGTGATTGATGAACGCAGTCACCTGAAATGACTGAAAAACTGAAAAGGTGAAAAATAACCCCTTTCTCTGTGTGAATAGTGTGCTCACCTGTCTGGTGGGCGTGGTCCGTCCGATGTGCAGGTCCAGGTCCAAGTACTCAACCGGTTTGTCTTTGTGTCGTCGTAGTAACGGGCTGCAGCTGACTCCGCCCTCTGACGCTCGGTGCAGCATCAACCTCAGCGACTGAGGAAACATGAACGTTTCACTATTTCAGGCTCTGTTTGATAATGTTGTGATAATGTAGTCATTTATCACCACTGTGTGTAGAGTGAATGAATCATGAACAGTGAAGCTTCTTTGTGTGTCCAAAAAAAACAAAATTAAACCCATGCATTATTATTATTATCATTACTATTATTATTAGATTTTCCTGTTTTGTTGAGTACTTTGAGTTAGCTTGTCTATTAACTGTGCAATACAAATAAATGTTTTGTAAATGTTTTTCATCTATCAATTTTATGGAGTGCTTTTCCCACAGGGCAACACAAAGTGCTTCACAGTCCACACCACACAAGGTACAAATCCTCACATAAAACAAACACCAAAATCACTGATAAAAACACAATTAAAATCGCACAGGTAATAGCATATACATTGTTGCAATGCGATTGTGGTAAACGTTAACTAACAGATGATCGGATTTAAAAATCCGAACTAATACTTTTTGTGGAAACGTAGCCATGACATACTAGGATACGAGCGTATAATATGTTAAAGTAAAACGACTGTTGATACTGATGCAGACCACAATGTTGTTATGTACAATATTTGTATAAATAGAATACACATTTTATAATGTATATATTCTAAATACCGATTCTCCGGCGCTAAAGTTGAGGTTGGAAGTTGTCATGGCGACGTAGTTGTCGTCTGGTTCCGAGTCGGAGGACGGAGACGAGCTGTGAGCGCTGCTGAGGACCACCTCACGCCGACAGGACGGACTGAGACACACAGGAGTCACGTCATTCTCCAACTCACTGAAAAATACTCTACCAAATATTTTATTTATGTACTGTATCTATTTTAACAATAATATATATATATATATATATATATATATATAAATATATATATATATATATATACTAATAATATACTATAATAATATAATATACTATTCCCACCGGGAGCACATTAACACCAACATCCAGTGAGGGTCCTTGGGCAAGACCCTTAATGCTACTGCCTAACTCATAACCATGAAGGTACAAATAAGCAATGAGATGCCGGATCAGCCGTCGCCCGGCCAAACAAGGTCTGCGTCAGGTGCTGGGGAACCAGAGCACCTTGATGAAAAGTGGGCTACTGGAACAAGGCGAAAGTGGACGAGATGCAATAACAGGGCTCTGTTGGAATGCTACTACTCGAGTAACCCTGGCCAAAGAGGTTACATGCAGAGAATGTGGGCTGAATGGTTACTTCGAAACCCACAGTCACAGTTGACCCCGAAACAACTGGTAGCTCAATGCTCCAACATCCACAAAAAGAACATGAAAAGCTTGAGAAATACCAAGGTCTCAGAGAGGAGCTGGAGAGGGCCTGGAGGGTAAAGGTCACAGTAGTGCCCGTGGTGATCGGTGCACTCGGGGCAGTGACCCCGAAGCTAGATGGGTGGTTACAGCGGATCCCCGGAACAACCTCGGACATCTCGGTCCAGAAATGTGCAGTGCTAGGAACAGCAAAGATACTGCGCAGAACCCTCAAGCTCCCAGGCCTCTGGTAGAGGACCCGAGCTTAGAGAGGGATAACCGCCCGCGGAGGACCAAAGGTGAGTGGACAATTTTTTTTATATATATATATATATATATATATATATATATATCAGTGAATATATAAAAGCATGTGAGATCCAAACAAAATGTTTTTTTTGCTTTGGGGTGATGGTGATACCGGTATACCAAGATCAAGTACTTGTTTATTTTAAGAAAGTTATTGCACTTACTTTTGCAAAATAATTAGTGTATTTCTCCATGTTAATACATCAAATTTCAGCAGTTTTGGGCACACTTTTTGGCAAATATTATAACAAAAATTACAAAAGGAGCAGCTGAAAATACATACAACAATGTTTCATATGGAAGTCATTGTACTAATTTATTTGATCTAATTCAATTATTTATGAAACTGGTATTTATTGGGATTGATAAATGCTCCATAGAGTGATCATCCAACATAAGAAGCTATAAACAACTTGTGTTATATAAAATGGAACCAAAAGATTACTGAACTAAAAGCATTGTCCAAACAGTCATTCAATTCCATCACTAATGCCCAAAGTAATCTCACTTCATCAGACTTACTCTCGTGTGAATGTTCGAGTGACAGGTGAACGCACTGGAGGCGGGACTTCCTGCCAGTCCTGCTGTTGCACAGAGGTCATGTCGAGAGGAGCTGGTTTCACTGCCAAACAACAGAATAGATTAATACAGAAAATAACAAATGTTTTTCTCACTGGGACATGAATCCCCCAAAATTGTAAATACAAAATATTATTCATGAATAAGCATGGATACACAAATATGGTTTTTAATCCTGACCTTTAGCTTTGGGCGTTTGATCTGTGTCTGACTTCTCTGATGTTGGAGTAGTAACAGTAGCCCCTGCAAGAAATCACCATTGATAATATTTGATTATTGGAAAGAAACATTTGAATCTATACTTGTGCGGTAAGAAAAAAGAGGTACAACATCTCCTGGTTAGCAACTAAAATGAGATGATGTACAGTAGCTAAAATACATGTGACAACAAATACACATGAGGAGGCAGCAGTTAAGCTTTGGATGTGGGATTGGAGTTCATAAGAGAAACCGATTTAAGCAAAAATGTCAACAAAACTGACACCGCTGAAAATGTTAGATGCCACTGAGAAGGCTACTACAATGCAAGATGCCACAAAGATGACCAGGTGCCACTAAGAAGGCCACTGAAAGGCTAGATGCCACTAAAGCTGCTTTCAGACGCAAGGGTCTTCACTCCAGAAGTCCTGGCCAGCAGTGGCGCGCGCCGGAAGTGGCGGAAGTAGCCGGCGGGCTTTGATGCTAACAGAGTTAAGATAGCGGCTTTTTGTGTAAAGTTCTTCTCCAATAATGCAGCTCTGCAGCGTCTCTGTGTCCAGAGACCTTCCAGAGACTTTATATAACAGCAGTATGTGTTCACGGAGGTGCTGCATATGTTTATTTTATTATTAAATGGTACCTCTGCATCGGCCAATACGCTCGAAGCAGTTGCATAAAGTCACGGGAGCATGAAAACGCATATGTTCACAAGCACACAGTCCCCCATTGTCAACCCTGGTTTTTAGTCGTGGTGTAGCTCCTGTTTTCGCTCAGATCACTAATGTCCCCGTGACCACTTTGCGGCTCTCTGATTGGTCGCTGCACGAGCGTCCCAAGGAAACGCTCAGCAAAATTGATCTCCTGCCTGCGTCGATTTTCCGCTCCTGCACCTCCCCCGCGACATTGCGGCGCAGTCCGTGCATCTCTACCGAGCAGTCTGTGCATGCATACTGAGGCGCACATGCATTTCGACGCTCAAACGTGCGTCACTATTGACTTTGCATTGAAAGCCGACGCAACGCATGATCCGGTCTGAAGAAGGCCAGATGCCACTTAAAGATGCCACAAAACACCAAATGCTACCAAGACTGCCAGATTCCGCCAAGAAGACCGGACACCACTAAAGTGCAAGATGCCACGAAAAAGGCTAGATGCCACTAAAATGCAAGATGCCACGAAAAAGGCTAGATGCCACTAAAATGCAAGACACGACAAAATGCCAGATTCTACTAAGAAGGCCACTAAAAAGGCCAGATGCCACAAAGAAGACCAGATATTACTACAATGCAAGATGCCACTAAAACACCAGACGCTAATAAGACTGTCAGATGCCACTAAGAAGGCCACGCAGATGCCAGTGAACATGCCACTTACAAAGCAAAGCAAGATTGATAACAAATTGCCAGGGACACAAAATGAGCCCTTTCTGTGGCTGGCCTGGGAACGCCTGGGAATTCCTCAGAGCAGCTGGACAGAAACTTCTTTATTCCAAACTTGTGCATATATAGACAAAATGATAAAATGATAAAATAAAACATTCAATTCGCAAGATACAAAATAAACAGTTATGGAGGTAAATTTACTTTATTGTACATTTACTGTATTTCGCTCTCACCTTTGCGTGGCTTGAGATTGCGAAGAATGGGAGGGGGATCGTTGCCGGGGCTGCTGGGATTTCCTCGAGGGGGTGGAGTCACAGGGGAGGTTCGGAACCCCATGTGACCAGGAGGCGGGACCTGTCGCCCCAGAGACGAGGGGTCACATGGTGCTGGAGGAATAGGCGGGGCCAGAGTGCTGGGGGGTAGTGGCGTCATGGAAACGTAGTTGGTTTCGTGAGAGTGGAGGGAAGGGGGAGGAGGAGCAGCTCTGGAGGAGGAGAAGGAGGAGGTGGTGATGTCATAGTAATACGCTCACAATACATTATAAGTTTAAAGCTAGTCCCTAACTTTGAAAAATACATGTTTTTTTCCCCCCATTAGAAAGTCTTGTTTATGTTACAAAAGCGAATCATTGTGATAGTATATGAATGTTAAAATTAGTGATTGAACAGTAGGAGCTGTTGGACAGAGTTACATGGATTTTTTATCTCCATTGTTTATTTTTCTTTGGTTTCATTCTTTAAACAAAAAAAAATATTTTTGGATCTAGTAATTTTAGATCCAGCCATGCTAATATCAGTGTTATCAGCACTTAGCCCCAACTCTTTGTCTAAATAATGAGTATTAGTTTTATGCCTTTTAAATTAAAAATAGTTTAGTCAATGTCTCAGATTAAATTTTATTTTGTCTTTGCCGTAATTTCCAAACTTGTCCAAATTCCACTACATTTTTTCAGATTCTTTTCAGCAAACATCTAATTTATTTGTTTATACTTGTCACATGCGTTAATTTATTCTATTTCTTTTAGATTGAATTCTAAACCAATATTTGATCTATTTGAATTCTTATTTCCCCCTTATAATCAAATTCAAATGAAACTATATCCCTCAATCCAAGTTGGTAAGCTGGTAAGCAAAGCAGACAATTCAGACATGTGGCTCTGATGTGGGAAGTTTAGCCTGTGCACCGCCCTGTACAGGCCACTAGAGGGCGCACACACTTCACAATCAGTTGCTTCATAGCACAGTGCTCAGATTCAGATTCATTTTATTGGCCATGTGCAGTAAAACTACATTGGAAATACATGCAAAAAGAGGTACTCTGTGTGCACCGACAGAATAAAAAGCACGATACAATGTAATATAAATACACATACACTGAATATAAAATAATAAATAATAAAAAAAAAAAAAAAAAAAAAAACAGCTGACACTGTGGCACCGATCGACAAAACAATACAAGGGGTAAAAGCAGTTTAAAAGCAGGTAAAAGCAGGAATTAAAATGCTCTGTTTAGGCACCTAACAGCCTGTGGAACAGTGCTCAGATCCTATCATGATTCTATCAGAGCAATCTTAGGATTTTCTCCCTTTTTTCTCCACAAACACCGGGAAATGTGCAAACTCCACAGAAAGGCCTTGAGTTTAAACTTCAAACGTGAAGCTTCTAGCCTTTTCTACCAATTTCTACCAATCCAGGGAGAAAAATATATTATGAAATAGACAAAAGGTATTTACTAAGTTACACTCTGTAACTTAGTAAGCAACACTGGACTAGTTTAACCAATGGAATCAAACATTATCAAATGGAAAAAACAGAAAATAATGTAAGAATGATGTAGGGAGACGTTTGTGGGAAGCCAAGTCGCTGTATAGAAAAGTGTCCTGATTATAGGAGTTGGTGTAGTAATTCTGCTTCATTGGCGCCTAAAGGGTTAACGTTTGAGACAATACCTTGCTATCGGAGGTTCGGTGGTGGCGGCGCTCATTGGAACATAGTTTTCATCAGCCTCGTCTTCTTCAGAGCACACGCTGCCCAGAGGCACCAGGCCTTTGTTCAGCTGAAACAAGACACACAGCTCAGACATCGTTTTGGAAATGTACAGAGCGGTCAATTTGACGGGTTCAAGCTGTGGAAGGTTAATTACTCAATGTGTGAAACTGTTTTTCCCGATAAATTTGTGACTTTTTCTGTATTCTATGTCATTGTTTTTATGAAATCTACTTTTATTGTTTAAGTGTGAGGAGTTTGTACTTTAACTCCTAGTGCAGTTACCATGGCAACGCACTGTTACTGTCAGCAGCATTCGGTAGCATCTCAACCATCATGTTTTTGCTCTATTGCAAGTTATATTCACCAGTTTTAGCACTTATTAAATGTGAGTAAAGGTTAAAAAAAAACCTTATAGACTACCTAAAATTTTTTTTTCAGAATTCCTATGGTATGAATGGGAGCAGTCAAATTGAAGTTTCCGGGAGTCCTATTTGTTAATGGAACATGCACAGAAGTGGGACAGTGAAGGGGTAAAATCATTGCTGAGAGAGAGGGAACTGACAGGAAACAGGAGGCCGAAACAGAGGCCGAGGAGGAGATTTATGGACGTAGAGAAAGATGACATGAGGAGGAGCCGTGTGGGAGCGGAAAATGCAGAGAAATCTTACAAAGTATGTGTTGAAACTCTCGCTGAACTCAAAGATACTGGCTCGGTCCGACAGGGAGCGAGGAGTGGAGGACGACTCTAAAGACAAACACACAAAATATACACAATCTGTCTTTATTTTTGTGATACGACCAAAGCCAGCCCTGGGTGAATGAACAATAAATAATGCTAGAATTAGGGCCAAAGTCCTCATGGTGCGAACTTTAATCTGAAATCCCAGAAGAAAGCAGCTTTGTTAAGTTTGTGTAACGTATTTTAGTCTAAGCGGTAGTTGCACTCCCTGACCTCACAAATTATGCAAATTTAACGACCCAAAAGAGACACTGAATATGTACTCTGAATGGTTGGTTGCAAATAAATAGGCATAAAAAACAATAAATATGTAAATTAAATATTGATTTTTGAGCAGTCAATAATACCCAACAAAGCTGACATTTCCCTCGTACAGTCAACCAGGAAATTACACGCTAAAGTCACAGGTAAAGTAACATGTCAGGCCGTACTGAAAAAGGTGTTATGATTCTCAAATCATTGATAACAAAACATGGAATAAAACCAGGATTTTTATCTTTGTGAAAAAGGTGTTGGTTATAGATTTGTTGTTGACAAAACTCTTGTCTATTCAGATATTATGGTCCCAGCTGGAATCGTCTGCATATCTGGCAACCTGAGTCAGGGAGAGTGGGAGAGGTTGCAGTACCACTTTTGGCTAGATTTCCACATACTGCTCTTTTAAATCTTAAGTAACTTTTGAGCCAACAAATGACTTATATAAAAGCTGGAAGAAGTATTGAAACTCCACTATTCTCTCCTCTCTCCTACTGTACTTCATCTGTCACCGTTATGACTTCAGTTGTAGACTTTTTATTGGCGTTCCTGTTTAATGGCGTGATGCTGGGACCCTTGAACGGGCTCCTTCATCTGCACCTGTCTTTCCCGGCCTTGTCTCGTGGGCTGCACTCCCCTCGCCGCCTGGGATCCTCCTCAGTCCTGCACAGCCTCAGACCTGGATCTACTGCCTGTCTGTTCAGGGTTGAATTCCTCCCTCAATGTGACCCTCCCAGAGGTTTCTCACTTTTTCCCACCAATTTTTTCCTAGTTCCTTGCTGATGCATGAGGGTCTAGGGACAATAATGATCGGGGACATTTAAGAACATTTATAGACAGTGGTCATCCTGCTCCCTATGGACCAATGGGTCATATGCGTTTGGTATAATTGCATTTCCGGAGCACTTTGTCAAGTCTTCCGAGACGACCACTGCTATGATTTACGGCCATACAAAAATACATTGAATTGAATTGAATGAATTGTGAATACCATGTGCGTTGTGAGCCGACTCATACCTTTTCCTGTTATTATCTTCTTCAATATGATTTAAGAGAGTGAAGTATTCTGCACCCATAGAAGCTTAGCCAACCTCTTTTTTTAGCTGCTGAAATATGTATATTTTCACTCTGCTCTTCCTTCCCAGCCCTAACTCGACCAAGATGAGGACTGATTTGTTGTTTTTAATGTTAATTAAACGAGGTTCTGTTGGGACAAACTAAAGGTATTTATGAAAAGAAAACTTAGATACTGTTCTGTGTTTTGTACTAGAATGTGTGCTGTGTAGTTTTGTAGTAACTTGTATGAAAACTTAAATTTTAAAACAGTAAAATAACAGTAGATGGATTCATGACCATACATTATCAGACAGACATTACAACAACCTGCTCAGGGACTGTAAATTAGCACTGCTGCTACAAACCCTGGTAAACAGAATTTCTCCTTTTGGCTAATGTTTATTCTGCAAAAAATGATAAAATATGAGGTAATAATTGCTTAAATCGAGTGTCAAGTTTTGTCTTATTTGAGAACATTCTCTACAGTCTTAACAAGATTTGCCATTAAGCCATTTAGTGTTATTTCAAGAATTGTTACATTATTTTCTCATTCCAAGGGAGATATTTCTTGTATCTTTTTAAAACAGTATCATTTTGCTTGTTTCAATGGCAAGTCTTGTTTTGAAGCAGTCAAAAAAGGCTCAAAGTTGGCAAAATGTATCTGAATTTGAGCAATTTTACTTGTTTTCCATCACTTTTTGCAGTGTATCGCTGTAAATCATTCTTACCATACCCAGCTTGATTCTCTTCTCACCTGAGTTTGGTCGTCCTGGTAAAGTCATGGTGCTGCTCCGGTGTTGCCCTCCGGCCTCTTCCTGTGGTTCGGTCCCGGAGCGGGGCAGCGTAGCCAACCTCTCGCCCTGGGCCACGGGCTTCGGGGGTCTGGGTGGAGGCTGGAGGGCCGCTGTCCGGAGCTCCGCCTGGGTGACCTGGTCCACACTGGTGGTGGAGGAGGTCCGGGGGCAGCGGGGCACCTGGTACACACTGGGGGCCGGCTGCGCGGGGGCCGGCTGCGCGGGGGCCGAGCGCAGGTGCAGGTCCAGGGAGTGTTTGCGAGGGTGAGGGGAGGGGTGACAGGGCGGTCTGAAAGGAAGCTTCTCCAGGGTCCTACACAGACAACAGGATCAGTCAGTATTCAACAGGAAATGACAAAAATATAACAGGTAATTTTTGTTAACTCGTGGGATCTCTGAAGGGAACAACCGTTTTGACACAGGCCTTATTTTTTGTGGGAATTAACGCTGCACTGACTTCCTGGCCTCGCACCAAACTACATTTGAGATGTATGCAGATAAAAAATCTGGAATAGTCTCCTTGACTATTTTCCAGGGACATGTCTTTAGGAATGTGAAGTCCTGGCTGAAAACTGTGACACACTTTTGAAGAATTTCTGTTTTCATTTTTCTCTTTTTTGTATTTTACTATGTTTTTTTATTATATACTGATAATATGTTTTTAATGCTTATGAATCATTTTGGGTTACACTGTATGAGTCCTGCTTTATAAATACAATTGATTGATTGATAATAATGCATTTTTTTTGTTTCAACAGAAAGAGTCTTGCAAAAGTAAAACATTTTGAAGGAATCAGACCAACACATGCTGTCTTTTTACTATTAGAAAACATGTTTTCTTTCTCGCTTCTCTAAAAACTAGTGGTTGAGTCAAACTGTTCTGAGAGCGGGAAACTTTTCCCATTTACTTGTGTACCGCTTGTTTCATTTTGTGTGGTTTGAAGAAGACGGGATTACTTCTGCAGACATCATCCATTAAATAGTGTTTGCCTTATTGGGTCTGGAGCCAAATTCCTTCATAGCAACCACCTAGCAACCAAAGAGCCAATCAGGAGCAGCGCTGGTCAGTTCCCGATTGCGCTACTTGATAGATAAAGCCCAATTCCAGTACACAAAGGATCTGATTGGTCGGTTGTTAGAGCTCATGTCTGGACTTACAACAAAATATGACAAGTGACAGTAGTGACTTTTCAACGTAAATGAATGTCAGGGTGATTTGGAGAAAAAAAAACTTCTCCCATGAGCGCTTCCCTATCAGGATTCTATCGAGCTAGCAGGTTAGCATCGTTGATTCCTATAAACAGTCTGTGATTTTGAGTTGCTAAAACGGTAGCCTGTGTTTATAGAGAAAGCCAGTGAGTGTGTTTACCCTGGTCTGTATGGGTCTGCTGCAGAGTCCAGGGACTGGCTGAAGCCTGGGACAGTCCAGGGGGCCGTTCTGTGTGCAGAGGGGGGCTGCGAGGGGGGCAGAGAGGGGGAGGAGGAGCAGGACGAGGAGGATGAGGTTCCACAAGGTCCAGGAAAGAGGTCACTGTAGTCTGTGTCCAAGGACAGAGACGAGCCCACCGCGGGTCTGCAGAAGAAAACATTTGCTCATGAATTGAGTGTAACAGGGAGACACATTTTATTTTTAGTATATAAAAAAACTTGAAAAAGCAACAGCGAATGAATTACCTCAACCATAATTCCCACACATTTCGGAACATTTTTATAGAATTGGTTACTGTAGTGCAAATATTTTCTTCTTGTAGAAATATAAGAACCACTACAAACAAGTGGATTGAACACTTTTTTATCTTTACACATTGCGTTGTTCAATTCAAGTGATTTTTTCCATGATGTTTGCAAATCACTTTCACAACTGAAGTGTTTTTGATTTTCTGCCAAAAGATATTTTTGTAGCCCCTTGATTAAGAGTTTGAGCTAATATGGCCTGTTATACATCATCTTAAAGATAGTTCTAACAACCACAATTTTTATATTATCATAAACATTGAACCCTAAACGCAAAAAGTAACAATTGAAAATAAACGTTATTCAGCCCAGTTATTGTTCAAAGAAATACATACAAATAATATGCATACTCATATTCAATACAAAAACTAAAAATTGGTCAAAATACCGGTAAAAAAGGCACAGATGCAAGTGATGATGCTTAAAAACAAAACTTTTCAAAAAACGTTTGATTCCTGGTTTGCCTGTTTTTGTCTATTTCTTTTCTACAAGTACAAATGTTTACTTTCTCTCCTGTTATTGCTAAAGAATGAAAAGATGGAACAGTTTTAAACACAGTGCTAGACATTCATTAATCCAGGAGCTCTGACCGTGATTTAATTCTACATTTATTTAGAAATCCATGATAAATATTGAGTTCGAGACCCCTGCCTTAAACCCTCACCTGGTGTGGCTCTGACAGTTGGACAGCCACAGATAGTTCTCCTCGTCCCCGGCACACTGCCCCCTGTTTGTGGAGCTTGTGGGGACACTCACTGGGTCGTATGGCGGAGGGATGGAGACAGGAGTTTGGAGACCAGGCGTGGGTCCAGAAGAGGCCGGAGACAACTGTCTCTCTGGGACTATGGCACAAGTAGATAAGATTCTTTAGATTGAATATCAAAGTAATTATTTTATCTTTATTGTTCTTTAACCTTGTGTCATTACCTACGCTAAAGAATACAGGTAGAATGTTTGTCTGTTTGTTAGTTGGTAAAAGTAATCGCATTTTCAATCATACGAATTTCTAGATCCTTTGATGTGGAATAAGGAAAACGTTCGATTTTGGAGGAGATATGGATCAACGTCTAGATCCAGTATTTATTTGACGAATAAAACTGTTCCTCATGGTGGAGGTCTGTGCTCTACGAGTGCTTTAGCTCGTGTCCTCTAGAGAACTTCTTTCTTAACATGCAGAGCCCAGGTCACAGTTTGATCGACATAATTTGGCAGAGCACTTCAGTTTCTCTGAGAGTAGCACGGATAAAGCTGGGGTACGTAACTTTCAAACCAATAACAATTTAACAATGTCATTTATTATATCAACCTTAATGAGTTCCTTGCTCTCAAAACCATAGTTCTAGCACTAGTTTTACTATGTCTACGTATTTTTTGGCCTCATCTTTAGATCAGCGTTTTAAGGCTAACTAGTGAAAAAGATGGGACCACCCTCCCTCAACCAATCCTCTCTCAGCCCAGAGTTTTTATTACTATGTAGACAGTGTGTCGTGGTCTGAGTTGTTCATAACACAAGTATGATTTATGCAAAACCAGCTCCAGAATATTGAAACTACCAGAACTCCCTGAGCAGTCATTCTGATGGCTCCAAGGAAATTCTGAAAATTTCCCAACAAAAACATGTGCTGTTTCCTACCAGTTTTATTGAATAGAAGACAGTTTGTTGACAGGACAAATGCTGACACTAAACAGTGAGTTGCTATGGTAACTAGCACTGGCCCTTCTCTGGTGGAAGGGCCACCTTCCACAGAGATTAGAGGACTGGGTTGGCGTTGCTGGCACCGCCCTAAGTTGGTTTAGGTCTTACCTTGAGGACAGGAAGTACTTTGTGGAGATTGGAAACTGTGTCTCAGATCATATGGCCCTGACCTGTGGAGTACCACAGGGGTCGATCCTGGGACCTCTTCTGTTCAATCTCTACATGCTGCCGTTAGGTCAGTTAATACGCAGAAACGAAGTTTCCTATCATAACTATGCAGACGACACTCAGATCTATGTCTCACTGACTGCAGGAGAACATGGACCAGTGGACTCACTCCTTCACTGTATCCAACAGATCAGTGAGTGGATGCAAAACAACTTCCTTCAGCTAAACGCAGACAAAACTGAAATGATTGTCTTTGGTCCCCAGAAACAAAGAGAGAGCGTCATCTGTCACCTACAGTCTCTCTCCCTAAAACCTTCAAACAAGGTCAGAAATCTAGGGGTAATACTGGACTCAGACTTAAATTTTAATAGCCACATCAAATCAGTAACATCAGCAGCTTTTTACCATCTAAAAAACATTGCCAGGATCAAAAACATAGTGTCTAAAGCAGACCTGGAGATTCTTATCCATGCATTTGTCTCCTGTAGGTTAGACTACTGCAATGGCCTGCTCACAGGTCTGTCCAAACAGGCAGTAAAACAGCTGCAGTACAGTACATTCAAAATGCAGCAGCTCGAGTCCTGACTAGAACCAGGAAGTACGACCATATTAGTCCAGTTCTCAGGTCTCTGCACTGGCTTCCTGTGGCTCAGAGAATAGACTTTAAAACAGCTCTGCTTGTTACAAGTCTCTCCATGGCCTCGCACCAAAATATATTAGTGACATGTTAGTCCCATATGAACCAGCCCGGACTCTGAGGAGCACAGGGACTGGACTCCTGTTAGTGCCCAGAGTCAGAACTAAACATGGGGAGGCTGCTTTTCAGATTCATGCTGCTAAAATCTGGAACAATCTTCCTGAAGATGTGAGACAGGCCTCCTCTTTGACAATGTTTAAAACCAGGTTAAAGACAGTTCTGTTTAGCTGTGCATACAACTGAGGGATTTTATATTTTTATCTTTCTTTTTAATGTTCTGTGATAATTTATGATTTTAATGCTTTCTTGTTTTGTTCAGCACTTTGAATTGCCTTGTGTATGAATTGTGCTATACAAATAAACTTGTCTTGCCTTGAAAACCATCAGACTCTGCTCAAAACCAGAACCAGTCCAGAACCAGCATCTTAAAAAAATATTTAACTGCCATAAAATGAAGGTTCCCCAGCTTTATTTCAATTATTTAAAACTTTTACTTCCAAATAAATCAGAATCAGACTCATAAAATATGATTTCATGAGAAAATAGACAGAAATAAACACAATAGTAAACTGTCACAAAAGAGACAGTTAATGACCTTCACGGTCTTGTGTGCGACCTCAGTAATCACAAATATCAGTGACGTACCGTTGTCCGTGGGGTTGAAGCCGCAGAGCAGGCAGATGGCCGACACCCAGCGGTTCATGTCCTGCTCCGACTCGGCCACCAGGTACCAGACCCGCTCCTCTGTGCGCAGGTCGAACACAAAACTGCTCTCCAGCTCCTTCTTAGTGAAGGACAGACCTGCATCCACCTGACGTCACAAAACACACACATCATGACCACGCAAAAACACACAGGGAATAACCACTTCATCAAAACTATGGTAGGTACCTTCTGTCCGTCCAAAAAGTAGTACAAGAATTCTATACTACACAGCAAAAAATGATGGGGTAATAAATGCTTGAATTAAGTAGTTTTGTCTTGATTTGAGTACATTCTGACTGTCTTATACCAAGATTTGCCAATGGGACAAAGCCATTCTTATTTCAAGAACTGTTGCTTTATTTTCTCATTGCACGAGAGACATTTATTGTATTTTTTAAAAATATACAATTTAGCCTGTTTTAACGGCAAATCTTGTTTTAAAGAAAATGTGCTTACATCCAAAACCTTTAGCCAACTTTGAAAATGTTTTGAACTTATAATTCATCACTTTTTGCAGTGTATGTAAGGCAAGGCAAGTTTATTTGTATAGCACAAGAGTAGAGAGACACCAGAGAGAGAGGGCAGAGAGAGAAAACCAGAGAGAGACCAGAGAGAGACCAGAAAGGGAGGCCAAAGAGAGAGAGCTTTAATACATTCAGTTCGAGGGTGATCAAAAGAAAGCAGCAAGAATCAATTCTAAAACTAGTAACAAAATTATTTCGTCAGTCCTCTTGCTCTCTGGGGGAAACCTCACACACTTGAATGCACTTAGACAATACACTGCAAAAAGCGATGAAAAATAAGTCAAAAATTTCTCAAATCTGCCTCGAAGCTAGATTTGCCAATGGGACCAAGCAACATGATCTTGTTTTAAAAAGATCCAAGAAATGTCTTCCTTGGAATAAAAAGAATAATGCAACATTTCTTGAAGTAAGATTAGATGGCTTTGTCCCATTGGAAAATCTTGTTCTGGGCAGTCAATATGAGCTCAAATTAAGATAAAAACAACTTGATTCAAGCAACTGTTACTTCACATTTTATTGTTTTTTGCAGTGTGTTCTAAAAAGTGTGACCAAACAAAGTGACGGAGCTGCTGTACCTGCTCACAGAGGTTGAGGTTGATGGTCCTGATGGGGCGTCTGGTCTGAGGGTTCTTATAGTACTGCAGCACGTCTGGTTCCCCGCTGAGACGACCGCTGCGCAACACGAACCAGCGCCTCTTCCACGCCTTCCACAGAGAAAAAGCAGATCCATGAGTGTAACGTACAGATGATAAAGTATAATCAACCATAATGAGCATCGTTTTATGGATGCTGTGAGTTTATCATTAATATTCAACTTGTCGCAGACTGTGTTTATGAGCGTTCACAACACAAGACCCAACACCAGCTGAAATATTTACTTCGAGTTTCGTTAGAATCCATGGCTTTTATAGGGCGCTGTTTTGGACAATCAAAAACACTTCACCTTTCATTATTTATTCACTCCATACACAGTGGTGATAAACTACTGCTAAAACCCACACTGCCTTTTGTCCCTTCGATCACCAACAACCATTCAGACAAGCACACACACACACACATACGCACAAATTCTAGATATTGTGTTAAGTCAGTATGTCCTGATTTAAATGACATGTTTTTCCCTAGTTAATCACATGTACAAATCATATTTAACTGTTGTTTTTGAGTTTAAACTGCCTTTATTCTTCATTAAGAGTACAATAAACATGATGTCCATACTATGTATGTCTATGAGAGCCAACCAGAGGGTAGATAGAGCCTATCATTTGTGTTGCCAGTTCACAGAAAAAAAAATAGCACCAAAAATGTTTTTAAATTTTCATATCGTCATTTGGTATAAGTATAAAATAACAAGTGAATAATAAGTCGACTGGAATACACAGCTTGCACTTTTTCTAGTTAAACCCCAGCAGGTGGTTTGCATCTGTAACAGTGCTTGTATCAGAGACAGGACGACTCGAATGACTTTTTTAGACCACTAAGTGTGTGTTAGATACATCCCTTTAACTTCAGCCTAAACCCATTCAGTCTGTAAAATTGTCAATCGATGGATAAAAATTGTTCTGGACAATTTAAGTTTGTCGACCACTGACAAAATCAAATACTGGATGAATGAGTGACAATAATGGAGTCACAGACAAAGCCTTCCCCGTGGCACTTACAGCAGGCAGATCACAGCCTGAATACCATGCTCATGCTACAAAAGTGCATTTCTTTGATTTTTAGAGGACAGCGACTGCATACTCGGAACTCCACCAAATGATAGTGAGAAAGTGAGAAGAAAGTGAAAATGTCCTCAAATCAAGATAAAAACCACCAGATTCTAGCAATCAATACCTCATATGAAGAAAAAGGAAAACCCTGAAGACAAATGTTCAGTTATATTAAAAGCATACACACTGACAAGCAATTGCACTTTTTAAATCACGATCAATTCCATTTCCAAGTTACTCCCACATTATTTATTGGACACCTGAAAACATGATGATAGAAAACATTCCAGCTCTGAAGAGGAGTTAAAGCTGGAGCCAAACATAACAAAAGCAAACAGATCGTGGTTGAGTAACAGTTTGGGTCCGTTGCACCTCAGCTCTAGCTTAACACTGGTAAATATATCACAGCGAGGAGCCCGGACACCGAGGATTGTGGGTAAGGAGTCATCAGCACAGTGAAACATGTCTCTAACATCACAGCTCAAACAGTTTGACATGGAGACAGAGGACGTTTGAAAACATTGCGATACAAGATGGAAAAATTGGGTTTTTTATATCTGGGGCCACCTAAAAAAGATTATCCTTGTATTTTTTGAATGGCTGGGATACAAATAAATATTATGTTTTGAAAAATGTGTGTGATATTAATGGACATTGGTCATTCTGCCTCATGAACCAATTTCTACTATGTGTTTTTTATTATGGCATTTCCTGTGTCCATTTAATTCTCTGTTGACAACTTTCTAAAGCCCTCCTAGACGGCTGCTGTTGTGATTGGGGCTATACAAAGTTATGTTTAATACAAAAAGTGATGAAAAAAAAGTCAATAATTGCTCAAATTTGGCAACAAGTATCTGAATTTGTGCACATTTCTCCCTTGGAATGAGAAAATAAAGCAACAGGTCTTGACATAAGGCGTTGTCTCATTTGCAAATCTTGTTTTAAATTAGCAATATGTAAGATTTTCATTTCAAGTCATCATTAAATAGCCCTAATCTGTCAAAAGGTATTTCTAAACCATGCTCTTTTCAAAAACCTCTGTAGTTCAGACATATTTGAATTTCAAAATTAGTTTTACAGCCCCTAAATCTTGTTATTGTTTTCATTTCGATGTCCCGCCCCATAACCGTTTCACCAATCAGAAAGTCTGTGATCCGGGTACAAAACTTTTGTCTATTCAGCAATTATGGTCGCAGCTGGATTCATCTGCATATCTGGCAACCTGAGTCAGGGAGAGTGGGAGAGGTTGCAGTACCACTTTTGGCAAGATTTTATACATACTGCTCCTTTAAGATGTCATAATGAACTCAAATTAAGATCAAAATCACTCAATTCAAGCCATTATTAGCTCATATTGTATCAGTTTTTGCAGTTTCGAATAGAATAGAATTGAATTGAATTGAAATACATTACTCTCCTTTAACACATTCTTTGCAACTGAAATAGACAAAGTGAATTAGCATTACTCAGATCCTACATTGCTGACTTGGACAGAAGTATTTTTGTGACTTCCACTTCAGTTGTTGAGAGCGGCGCAGAGTAAATAAACACTTTGGGGCTTGTTTCCTGTCGGGATAAACTTAGACAGGAAGAGGAAGTGCTCTGCTCCACACCGCTCTATTTCCGCAACGGGACAGCAGCAGAAATCCCCCGAATGTCATCGGCCGCATCCCAAACCCTGCAACAACATGACTCCTGAAGACGCACGTGACGAGGACTTTTGACTAGACTCACACTCGCCACTAGGGGGACGTGTTTTGCCTAAGAACACAACGGTTATTGTTTTTAACTCTGGTCTTTTACTGGTACTTTAATAATATTATGGCATATTCTTGTGTTCATGTTGTGTAGACTGTCCTTATGTTGTGTGTCTTTTATGTTTGTGTCCAACAGCTCTGTGAACCAAGGATAAAATTCTCTTTGGCGAAACGGTCGCTGAGTACTCTCGCTTTACTGCAAGAAGGACCTGGGTTCGAATCCCGGTCGGAACAGGGCCTTTCTGAGTGGAGTTTACATTTACTCCTTTCTGTGTAGGTTTCCTCCAGGTGCTCCGGTTTCCCCTACCAGTAAAAACATGTAGAATAGGTCAGAATGTAACGAGTGAGTGAATGGGGTTGGTTGGAGGCATCACCGTGTGTGGAGAGAACAATATCTCTGCACATTGAAGAGGTTTGGGTGACCTTGGTCTGTGAAAATGCGCGATATAAATTACATTACTTACTTATTACTTACTTCGGGGACATTCAAGTTGAACCTTGAACCTCATGAAACCATATTGTATCGCTTGGAATGTTCTGGAGTTTCATTCAAGTTTCAGTATTTATTATTGATTAAGTTAAGTTATGACTTTATTGTCCCCAGACGGAAATTTGTCCTCTGCTTTGACCCATCCTTCAGTCCGACAAGAGGACCTCTGTCACCAGCAGTGGTCTTGGCACAGTTGCCCGGGGAACCATCTCCAGATGTTGGTCAGGAATTACAGAGCTGGAGGATTTGTACCTACTCTACATGATTTTAGTGGAAGAAAAAACCATTTCATTCAAAGAATACCTACACAGACACAGGGAGAACATGCAAACTCCACTCAGACTCGTGTCCGGCTGGGATTCGAACCCTTAAGAAGAGAGAGTGCTAATATGTTGCATATTGTAGAATTTAGAGAAATGTAGAAAATAAAAATATTCAACTGTTTTACCAGATCATTGTAGATTGTTCTTTTGTCTGAAATGTTTTTAAATATTCTCATCACTTCAGTCACCTTATAGTTGATATGTGCCGACATGTGGATCTCTGTGACTGTTTTTCATGGATTCGTACAAAAGTTGAACACTAAACTAAGTCGAGAACAGATTTTCCAGCTGCCTCTCACCTCATCTCTAAACGATGGGCTCTTTGCAGTGTTGTGATGTCACATGAATGCAACCCAATGAATGAAATGAAATGACAATAGCAGCAGATGGAAAAACGCCTCTTTTAATTATTTCCATAGAGAACTACAACGACTCTGTCTCCATCTGCAGCTCTGTTGTTTTCATAAGACAAAAAAAACACACGTCTGAAGCCATTCTCAGTCCCAGATTAACTCTCCGTGGTTTCAAATACAGCCACCTGCACTGTCATTACTTCCTGTTTCTTCTTCCCTGTTTTGTTGTCATGTTTTTATAACCTTTGTCCGACAGGAAAAAAAAGCTTGAGAGGGTTTCAAAAAACATTTCCTCTGTTAAAAGCAAAACTTCACAAATATTATGACATTTAAAGACATTTGTTAACCATAACATACTTCAAATCATGTTTCAGGCTAAATCAAATGTGCTTCCAGAAGATGCTCAAAAGTATTTTCAGCTTAATAAAAACTAGATAGGAAGTTTCAGAGATGACAGTACATTTATTTGACCAAAAGTTAGAAAATCACTGACTTAGAGATGTCTGTCGTTCCATGGGGCACAGTTATGGAGAATGATGCAAATATGTAATTCCTTTATTGCATTTATTTTTGTAAGTTTTTTTTTACTTCTGCCCTAATAATAAATAAACTGAACTAAACTGAACCATTTAATTGTGGGCTTTATATCGTATTACAACTACAGGCACAATTAGAGTATAATTTATTTCTGTAATTCAACCTAAAATGTGCATATATTTTTGAAATGCATTATTTTTAACAGACCAATTACCAACATTATAACAAATAAAGGCTTCACACTCTGAGTCTGTTATATCAGTTTTACATTGGAATTTCAATTACAGAATTAAACTGACTTTTATATGATTTACTATTCACCTGTGTGTAAATGGTAAATGGGTAGTATTGTAGCAGCAGCAGTATAGTAGTAATAGTCGTTGGATTTTGTATAGTATTTTTTGGGAGGTAGTAGTAGCAATGATTGGGTGTGAAAAATGGCAGTAGATTAAGTAATAAAAATGTGTTACTATTTAATTGTGGAATGACCAATCCTCTGGCATAAGCTGCTGCGTGACCCGTCCTGACCTTTTGTTATGGTCGTACCGTGACGCAGCCGCCTCACGGAGCATTTCCCTGCCACACTCCCCACACCACTGCTCATTTCTGGGTAAAGAGACGGTTGGGGGAGGCCCTGAGCTCCAGCCCACTGCAGCTGACAGCGATTAGGAGGCTTACGTAACTCACGATAACGGGCTTTTCTTTAGAACACTTTAGAACTTTCCACTGGTTTTCATCATAGGGAGGGAAAGTTTACACACAGAGAAGGAAGAATCCAATAAACAGCTCAGATTGTGCCCAAAATTCCTGACAATTACAAGAAAATTACACCAGCGAGTATCTATAAAATGCCAAGGTATACATAGTTGTGTTGCCATTTGGACCAGTGTTTCCCAACAGGGGGTACGCAAAGGTTTTACAGGGGGATATACATTTATTTTGTGATTTTGGCTCCTATGAGTTTGTAATTATTGCATTTCTTGTGTTCAAACTGTTTTATTCTCTGATCTGTTGTTGTCTTGTGTATCCCAAGAATACATATGCAGTCGTCTTGGAGGACTTTACAAAACAGTCGATTCACCAACAACAGATCAGAGAATAACATAGTTCGAACACAGGAAATGCCATAATAACAAATACATAGGAGCCATTGGTCCATAGAGAGCGAGACGACCAATGTCCATGAATGTTCATGTCCCGGATCATCACTGTCCTTGAAACCAAACCCCGGCGATCCAAGATGGCGTCCTATTCAAATCAGACGCTTGTGCTCAGTAGTGCATGCTCCACCATAGGGACTGAATGAGTAGCGGAACTCGCCCATATTTGGTCATTTCTCTGGTCCTCCCGGTTCTGTGCAGTGGACCAGATCCCATGATGCTCTGCGCCAAATACGCGTGTGTGGCTCTCATGCACGTGCACAGAGGGGCATGGTTCTGACCAATCACGCGCTGCTAATTAGAGCGGAGTTAGAGAGTTTGTGGCACTAAAGTGTGGATTTAAAGGGCCCAGTCCCAATACCCACACTGCACCCTACACACCTGTTCGAAGTGTGCATTTGTTCGAAGTGCACACCAGGGTTGGAGTGCGCAGGTCAGTGTTGCCAACTTAGCGACTTTGTCGCTAGATTTAGCGACTTTTCAGACCCCTATAGCGACTTTTTTTCAAAAAAGCGACTAGCGACAAATCTAGCGACTTTTTCTGGTGTTATTGGCGACTTATCTGGTGTTTGGGCGACTTATCTGGTGTTTTGGAGACTCGTGAAGCACGTATTGTTCTGCTGTCCTCAACGTGAGCCCCTCCCCCGTCCCAAAGCACTTACAGGCGGCCAGTCTCACAGTAGCCTTGCGCAGCAGTCCCAGCTACAGTCTATGGGCGGAGCAGAGAGAGAGAGAGGAGACTCAAAAGCACAGGAAGTTTTCAGGCTGCTGCAGACTGAACTTCAGCTCCACCACCACCACACATCCAAAGCTCCCCGGCCACTCCTACCACCGCCACCCCCCACTACCCCCCACTCCATCCGCGGCAGCTCTGTCCGTGACTCTGTTTTCTCTCAGTAGTGGGTCACATTAAATCATTTGTTATGCCAAACTATGAAAAAAAAAAAAAACTTACAAAAATAAACCTAAGTAGCCAGAGTGTGTCTTTTGGGTCACTTTGCCGGTCCCAAGCCCGGATAAAGGAGGAGGGTTGGTTGTAGAGCTAGCAATTTCACCCTACATAACAATCTTTTGATTACATTTGCTGTTATAACATTTAACAATACAGGACAAAACTGATGTGTGTAATGTGGATCTAGACAAAGCATTAAAATCATTAAATGTTGTTAATGTTGAAATTATTTTTGTACATTTGTAGTTCTAAACATATTTAGGGTGTTTTTACTCACTTTTGTCTCTCCCACGACCTTATTCCTCTCTCCTACAGCGTCCGTTACAGTTATTTGCAAATTGCAAATTATGCAAATTAGGCGATGACGTCATTTAGCAACTTCTAGCGACTTTTGGGACAGCCAATAGCTACTTTCCTTACTGAGGAGTTGGCAACACTGGCGCAGGTTACAAGTGTGCAAAAAAGGCAGAATTGGGACAGTGCACACTGAGTGCAGGTTACGTCATCGACTCGTCAAGAGATGGTCATTTTCAGACCTAAACTTTATAAACATTAAAGGTAACTTTGTCTGACCCTGTGCGAAACAAAATGAATTGCTTCACACACATTAAAATACATGTATATTAGTTGTTTTTAATTAGAGATAGCTGTATAATTTTAAGTTAAATGTGGGTAACTAACTCACGCTCAGTGCTTGCATAAAGGACCTTAAAATGTGGATGACTCTTAACTTCCTACTTCTCAACCCGGAGAAGACAGAAGTGATCCTACTCGGCCCGAAGCGCCTGCGTGACTCCCTCACTGACCAGATGGTTACTCTCGATAATGTCAGTATAATACCCAGTAACACTGTGAGGAATCTTGGAGTCATTTTTGACCAAGAACTCTCCTTCAAGGCTTATATAAGCCAAGCAACTAAAACGGCGTACTTCCACTTACGGAACATCGCTAAAATTAGGAATTTCCTTCCTAAAAGTGACGCGGAAAAACTCATTCACGCGTTTGTCACCTCAAGGCTCGACTACTTTAACGCTTTACTGGCAGCGTGCCCTAAAGCCTCTTTGAAGAGCTTCCAGCTCGTTCAGAATACAGCAGCTAGGATCTTAACAGGTACCAAAAGGAGGGAGCACATAACTCCGGTGTTAAAATCACTCCACTGGCTCCCTGTGGAGTACAGAATAAAGTTTAAAATCCTACTCTTAACATATAAAGCCATAAATGGCTTGGCTCCCTCTTATCTCCAAGACACGTTAGTGTCGTATCAACCAAGTCGAGCGTTGCGCTCACAAAACGCCAGATGTCTGGTGGTCCCTAAGGTCTCAAAGGTCACTGTTGGTGGCAGAGCATTTAGCTACCAAGCTCCTTTACTGTGGAATCAGCTTCCCATTTATGTTAAGGAAGCAGATACGGTCTCCACATTCAAGGCCAGGCTTAAAGCACTTTACTTTAATTTAGCATATAATTAGGTAATATATAATATGTAGTGTATATATTATATATATATGCTGTATTATGTTATATATTATGTTATATATTATTCAATAATGTATTGTGTTATGTTGTATATTATGTTATATATTATGCTGTATGTTATTCTTTATTCAAGGCTAGGTTTAAAACAGTCCTCTTTAGTTTAGCATATGGCTAGGAAGGTAAGACTCGGAGAAGGTTAAACTCCTCAGACTGTCAGTCAAGCTGCATAGGGAGTCAGTTTGCTGGGAGAAGTATGGTAACTTGAGCACTATCCTCTCCTCCTTCCTACTTTATCTGTTTAGCATTTTTAGGATTCTGACTGTAGTTTGTTCATTGCTATTCACCCGTTGTCCCATTGTCTGTTTCATGGTATGATGACGGGATCTCTGAGCCTGGCCTCCTCCATCTACACCTGCGGACTGCCCCGCCCGACCCGCCTGGGAGTGCTTCAGTCCTGCACCGGACCTGTCCACGTTCAGCGGCCACTGGTCCACGTTCTGTAGCTAGCTTAGGTCCTAGATCATTAGCCTGTCCGTCCGGGGAGCGGATCCCTTTCTCAAATGGGTCTCCCTCCCTGTGGGTTTCCCTAGTTCTCCCCAAGGTTTCTCACTTTTTCCCACTGGGTTTTTTAAGAGTTTTTCCTTGTCGATGCAGGAGGGTCTTGTTGGACAGTTAGTGTCCAACAGAAAGGATTGGTGATGATCAGGACACTTTAGCATTCTACAACATGTATGGACATTTTCTTCTGTGTGTGCTTTATATTCTTCATGTGTTTTAACTGTTGATTCTCTGACCTGTGTTGGTGATTTCAATGGTTTTGTTAAGTCCTCTGAGATGACTTCTGTTGTGACCTAGGGCTATACAAGAATAAATTGTATTGTATTGTATTGTATTGTAACTATCTGGTCAGTTTTATACATCCTAAGTTTATTGTACTAAGTGTAAAGTTTAAATTGAATGTTATATAAACGCTTGCTTTAAAAAGTTATTAAATTGTTAAAACACAATGTCCGTAATTCTTCATCAGACGTTTATGCTTCTTTCCAAGTAACATAGCAAAACTTATTTACACACATACTGCATATATATTTCAAAATTTATATTTAAATGCATTTTCCCGACGTTTTGGTGTGTACCGCAAAGAATTATGGGCAATATCCTTCGCCAGAGTGCGCATAGATCCAGGCTACGGCGAAGTGTGGATCAGGGGCGCAAAGGGGGCGGGGCCAAAGACCTCCCTGGAGAATTGGGACACCCTACGCACTCGCACCCTTTATC
This sequence comes from Knipowitschia caucasica, assembly GCA_964034765.1. Lineage (NCBI taxonomy): Eukaryota > Metazoa > Chordata > Actinopteri > Gobiiformes > Gobiidae > Knipowitschia > Knipowitschia caucasica. Next base: position 12,574,334 of record OZ035841.1, on the reverse strand, counting down.
GGGAACGCGCAAATGAGGGGCGCGAGGGTGGAAGTGCGAGTATTGGGACGGGGCCATAGAAAACTGAAGGATTTAAGAAGAAAAAAAAGTTCAGGATGACAGGGGACACTGGAATCCCCACAATATCTGACCTTTATGAAAGTTGTAGACGCTTTGTCAGCTGAGGTCGAGCTGTTTTAGTTTACATTGAGTTCTATGGGAAAAATTTCTGGGTAGCCCATGTGAATTTAGTCTGCAGTACCGCGAGAATCTTCCGAGCACGTGGGTCCTTCAGCTCTAAGTAATACCCTATCTAGATATTATACTGTATAATACATCCATGCCTTGAACCCTCCTACCTCAAAAAGTAAAAAATAATGTGAGAAACTCGTGGGGGAGTTCAAAAGTTTCTGGTTCAGACTTGAGTCCGTCCAACAAGAAAATAGCAGAGCACCAGAGCCCATAGCAGTGCATGCAGCTCACAAGTATGTCTTGTGAGTTAGTGTTAGTTAGTTTGCAAAACTAATTATTACGTTGTAATGGAATTGTGTTTTGAAGCCAAGCTATACTGTAATTCATCATATTAACTTGTACTATTGCAAAGCAAAGGAAGGTTTCTCACCCATCATCTGTACTTCTTAGCAGGTTTTCCCGACGTTTCGTCCTCAATCCAAAGGACTTCTTCAGGGAATGAATTCTCGGACCGCGCGTTGGAGATTTATAACCTATGGGTGTGGTTAGCCACACCCTAATCCTGATACTAACTCATAAACAATCTAAGGTCTGTTTGATGTAGAAGGGAGCAGGTCTAACGACCCTGCTGAGGCTAACGACCCTAACTCATTAGCATGTCACTGACCTTGTCCCAAGTTAGGGCTTGTTTTTAGGATGTCGTCATAGATGCGAGGCAAAACAAATCTTAACCCTCCTCCTCTGTTAAGAGAAGGTTTTTGTTCCCTCACAAAAATGGCTTCTTTCACCCCTCTCTCAAACCAATTTTTCTCCCGAGCCAGAATTTTAACCTCTGTGTCATTTTGTGGTTTCAAAAATGGGTACCGCAGCTTTAAGAACATTTTTTCTGTTTCCTCAGGGTTGGAGCAGGAGCGGTGGATCTTGTGTGAAAGTGCAGGGCGGTGTTGACAGTGGACACACAGCTGGATTGTGTAAATGTCACATGCAGTAATGGTTACGATGAGGGCCCTTCTCATGTGTGTGATGGACTAAACATGGACCATATGCGCGACATCACCCACCATCAACAGACAGCGGCGAAACCATGACCCAGATAACAACTGACTTTACCATATATGCTACTTGTGCAATACCATGATGCTTTGCGGGCTGGAGGGGTCATATGCACTGGCTCGGACTCTGAGGAACACCAGGACTGGACTCCTGCTGGTGCCCAGAGTCTGGACTAAACATGGGGGAGGCTGCGTTTCAGATTCATGCTGCTAAAATCTGGAACAGTCTTCCTGAAAATGTGAGACAGGCCTCTTCTCTGACAATGTCTAAATCTAGGTTCAAAACAGTTATATTAACCGTGCATACAACTGAGGGAATTTATTTTGGCTCGTGTTAATGTACGGTAATTATTTTTGATTATCATTTCTATACGTGTCCATCTTGTCTTATCTTGCACTTTGACTTGCCTCAGGTATGATTTGCAATACAAATAAACTTGCCTATGCCAGATACCATCAGACCTCAGATGCTAAGCAGGGCAGGACCTGGTCAGTACTGTGATGGGAGACCTCTGGGAACACCAGTTACCACAGTGGGGCGGCTGCGGCTGTATAGTGCCAAACTTTCATTGTGTCCTTTTCAATGGTTGGTGATAGCACATAATGGTTGCCTAGCTTCTGTCAGTGTGCCCCAGGGCAGCTGTGGCTACATTAGTAATTTAGCACCACCATGTATGGAGTGAATGAACAATGACATGGTCTTTGAGTGTGTATAAAACTGATCCATTATCAAAATAATTATAAACCTTCAGAGATATGAAACATAAAAAAACCATATTTGTCCTATATTATTTCAAACAGGCAAAAACATACAACTTTTTTTTAGACATACAAAAATTGCATAATGCACCTTTACTGATATATGCATGACAATTAGCTCGGGAAAAGTTTGACCAAAAATGATCAAACCTTTTAAAACAAAAGAGACAGAGCTGCATGAAGTTTCTGACATTAGCCTGGATGGATCTAAAAACAACTCCAGGTCTGTTTTAAATGAGGAACATAAGTCGTAACATGGTTAAAAACTCATTAAAGTCAAACCAAACCAATAATTCGTCCTTGCCACATACTGTATATATGGCTTCAAACCAATGGGAGCTGATCTGTCGGGATAGGACCTCAGTGAATCAGACCTGGATGTTATTGTGAGAGGATCTAAGTGAAAGTGGTCTCACTCAGGGCTCAGGCATGCCAGCTATGTGCTCTGGGTATTTACTGGAAGAGACTGCTCACGTTGCCAACCGGCTCACTCCGCTGGGTTTATAACACAATGCAATCCAATGAGCCTTGAGCCTCTGTAAGAACGTATGAGATTGGTAAAAACGTCATAAAAATAAAAATAAAAACAGGTTTCAGTGTCTATTGTAAATCCACACATGCAGCAATTATTCATAAATATTGATACCAGGAGTGAAAAAAACGTATTCAATAATTGCAAAAACTCCACTCTGAAAGTAATGCCGAGCTTTTATAAATGGGATGAAGTTAAAATATTTTCCAATTTCAATAGTGTGAAAGATTAAGATTTTTTTGTGTGATTGTTTTGTGATCTGGTCTTGTTGAGTTGCCTTGTGTATAAACTGTGCTTCACAAATAAATTTGCCTAAAATCCAAATATCTTGTTCTTTGCTTTGAAAATAATTTGCTTCTATCACTAGTTTTCACATGAATGTATTATTAGCCTCGTTCACATCTTTGGATCAGCATTTTTCAGACAGAAATTAGGAAAAAAGAGAGGACCTCCCTCACTCAGCCAATCAGCTCTCAGTATATACAGTTAGGTGAAGATGAAGGCAGCATGTTGTGTTCACAAAATGATTTTTAGGCAAGACTTTCTGTTGGGACAAACACACTTTCGGTACTCCGCAGTTTTAAACACTTGCCTGGATTTACTTGAGAATAATCAAGATTTAGTTTTGCAAAATATAATCAACTGCTGTTATACCTTATGGATACAGAACAAGAAATGCGCTGTTAGCATGCTATCTATTGACAGCTTTACCTCAGCAAAAACTCCACTCTGAAAGTTTAGTGACAGTACTTACACTGATTCTATTTTGTACTATTTATTGCTTTTTTTTTCTCTTTTTAAACCCACATTTTAATAATATTTTCGTTCCACAAACTTTAATGCTGCTCTGTTTTATATTTCATTGACTTTATGCATTTTGATCTGTGTTTTTGAATTGCTCTCGTGAAGCTCTTTGTACACAAATTGTGCTTTACAAATATATGATTGATTGATTGAAATATTCTTAATTTCATCATGGTGAAATTATCATGGTGCCATACATGGGAATATTCAGTTGCAAACATACAGTATGTATACAATGGTAAGTACAATGGCTTAGTTTATGATTTAAAGCCAGTGTCTCATTCTTGTAAAACACAGACTTACATATCTCCTTAGCTTCTTCTCTGGGGGAGACTTTCTCAGCCATCCTTCACAAATTGCATCTCCAGCTCCACTCATCATTGTCCGATACAATCCACTCTGTCTGCACAAGCTCAATGGTTTGTTGAATTGTGATGAAAACAAAAAACAACTCTTTCATTCAAAATGTTCTTATGCAGTAAAATAGTGTTATCCCAAATCCATCAAAAATATTGTGGTGTTTATAAAGAATCATCTGTTGGGCTTTTCAAAGTTCAAAACTGGTCCAAAAAGTGGAGAAGAAGGTGCAGAGTAGTCCGGTTCTTCTGTGGGAATGGTTTATCCACAGTCCCTGAGCTGTGTCCTGCGTGTGTGTGTGTGTGTGTGTGCGTCCTGTGTCCTGTGTGTGTGTGTGTGTGCAACAGCTGAACACAATACATTCCTCAAGCTCCCTCCCACTGGCCCCTCCCACCTCTCCCCATCGCTCAGGAAACCCAACTTTTTATGGAAACACTCACAAACCAGAACTTACGGAACAAGTGGGATCCGTCCATGTCCCACGACCAAGAAGAGGCGGGGTTATGGAGAATTAAATATGGAATACAGTTGTATGGACTAGGTTCTGTATTGAAAAGGGAGTTTGATGTAAATAAGAGAAACAGAAAATAACAAACATTTTTGAACTTTTATAATAGTTTTCAACCCTAAACAATTTCTGAGATTATTAGCTTCAATTACATATATGAGCATTGATCATCCTACTACCAATGGCTCCTGTGCGTTTGTTATTCTTGTCCTCCGAGATGACGGCTGAGCTACAAAAATACATTGAATTTCCTGGTTTTTGTAAATTTCCAGTTTATTACTACTATGTTTTTTGGAAGGTTTCCGAATGAAAAAGGGTGCTGTTGTCATTATAATTGTAAAGACATACAAATGACTGCGATAATAGCAAAGAGTGCAACATTGAGCAGACACAGATACCGCATTAAAAATCTCAGTCCTACAAGCACAAATCTTCTAGTAAAAGATTATTACCGTGATAATATTCAATATTCAATGTGTCTATGGAAATGGAAAGACGACAACACTTTAAGATTGGTGCAGATGAGACTTTCTACTACGAAAAAGCAACAACATATCTATGGGAAACACTTTGGGTGCGCAGAACAAGATGCTGGTTGTACCTTTGCTTGTTTAGGTTGAAGGTGTAAATATTCATAGTTTTACAGCAGTCAAATCCAGATACACAACATGTAGAGGGCATTGGTTCAGTAAGATGGAGTCTATATCCATTTTAGGAACACTAAAAACGTCATTGATTACAGTGATAAATATGTACAATTTAGCTTTGGCTTTTGCTTGTATTGTGCGTAATGTGAATAAAGATAAGTGCTATAATGTTTTCCAAAGCACAGATGTGTCTCCGCTGAGGCAACAGTGAACAATGTAGTGACATCTAGTGGTCGTTCAATTCACTTACACGTGTTCTGTACTACATTAAAGTACATAATAAAATAAAAGTACATTATTTTTGTTTCTCCCAAAATCACATCAGAGATTAATTATGAACACATTTTCCACAAAGAAAACAATGGAGACTTTGATATAAGAGTAAAGCCTACAAACAGCCCATGAGACGACCCCCCCCTCCAACTACAGTATATTTTGTGCTTTGTACTCACAGGGAAGGGATACATGGGGCGAAACAGGTTGGTACCACAGTCCTACATTATGTGTTTACTTCCATTATTAACCATTTAATTGCCCTTATGACTCCAACCCTCTGACGTCAAGGCATTTGAATATTGACATTTGCATACTTCTAATGACAATGTAGAATAGTCTATAGCTAGTTTGCTTATGTCATTATGTGGGCATGTGTTTGTAACGCCTGGGGCTAAGGATCTGACTGGGCCGAAGATAGAGGGCAGGGCTTTCAGACTAGGTTCGCCTACAGGAGCCAAAGCGAGTGAATAAGAGACAAAACGAGTATTTGCGGTTTCAAGTATGTATATATATTGTTTTTCAAAAATGATTTGCATACATAATAACAGGTATGGTATAATGAAAAGGTGTAACAATTAGTTGGCAGGGTATAATAAAATATTACTAGTACAATAGATATATCTATTGTACTATAGTAATATTTTATTATTACTTATTTTTTATTATTACTTTTCTTCTATAATATAACTTATTAATCTATTATATATATATAATAGATTAATAAGTTATATTATAGATTACCAGGTATAATTAATGTTATAATATAATGTGTATGGAATAACTTATATTATCTATTAATTATAACTCAAACCAAAAACCAAAATCCAAAATCAAAGAGTCAGTCCAAATCTTGAAACAAAAAGGAAAAAACAAAACTGAAGTGTTCACCAGGTATTGATTCACAGTTCAATCCTTTTTAGAGTTCAGTTCATTGAAGATCCATATTTCACGGAAAGTTCATATATCCAAGTTCGAAAACAACAAAAGGTGTCCTACCGCGATACAGCGGGGGTTGGGTAGCTCGCCATCGAAGAGAGTTCAGAGGTACACAAAAAAAACCTGACCTAAAACACAACTCAGGAAAAAAATACCCCATTAGTTAAGTACTGAAGTTAGCAGTACTTTAAACAGGTACAACATAAATATCTAAATATTTATAAATATATATCATTTTATTTTATCTTGGATTAATTTTGATTGTTTGCCCCGCCCTAATGTGATTCTCCTGCTTTTCCCCCACGTGCTGTCTGCCCATTGTCTATACCAGGGGTGGGCTATATTCACTCCAGGGGGCCATATTGGGATATTGGTACACTGTGGAGGGCCGGACTCCTTTTCATGTACATATACTTTCAATGTATAGTTACCATTTAATTTTATATGGATCAACATATTTGAGAAGTAGAGGGAAACCTGAACATATCCAATGTTATCGTTGTGTGAATTTGTTGATATTTTGCATTTGAAGTCATATTTCTTTTAAGCTTTTACAATATGGTACATACTTTAAGGATTTTATTATTTTATTAGACATGGATTATGTTTTAGTTGTCTTTAGATATTTGCTTGGAGTGAACCAAAGCTACAGAAGACTAAGTGTTATGGACAGATTAAAGTTTAGGATTAATTAATATGAGGGCTAACATGCCATCATAGCGCTCACGAAGTTGCAAACCTTCATTGGAAAGTCATTTATATAAGGAGGAGACAGTATAAAGTTTGTCGAGAGGAAAAGGCCCAAGGTCCATATAGAAACGTGAACCGGGCCGCATCTCGCCCTTGGGCCGCACTTTTCTCTGGTATGTATATATACAGTATTTTTTTTTTTTCATACAAGTTCACATTGTTATTAGTCCTGCATTTTGGGTTTGAAATAAATAAAGAAAGAAAAGCCATAGGAAATGTTGAAACATGATTTCTTAGGCCGCGCATAAAAGAGATAATGTTCATGACTATTTCCAATGCAAAACTTTGATTTATGCAAAACAACTGTAATGGTGTGTCTGGGGTTTGTATTATGAAACTAAGTACATTGTGCAACTGGGGAAGAGACTGCAGACCTCGGAGGTAAGACTATAAACATGCACTATGTGACTTTTCTGCTGTTAAACCTGACTGTGTCTGTGTCGATGGTAATGCTTTTAATTCTTTTTTGCTTTCTTTCAACTATGACTTCACTTTTGCACTAATACAGTGTTAATCAAGATGCTATCGGCCGTGGTAATTGCCACCAGCAAGATAGCAGCACCTTTTAACTCATTGACTGCCAGCCGTTTTTGATTATTTCACTGATTCTCAAGACCCACAGAATATTATGTGCGAGGACTACGTGAAATATGAAACCAGAGTCTGAAACACTGGACTGTCTACTTTCATCAGCAAAAATCTGTTTGCTTTTAGCTATTTTTGTTGTCCTGTAATCCCCAGTCGAATATAGGGAAGTTTGACAGAAATCACCAGTCTCAGACAAATACGTCAATGGCAGGTCAAATGTGTGGATAAATATATTAAAACTGTTATAGAATGATATTATTGTTTCAATAGTTTTGTGTAGCTTAGCAGCATTGTTTTGTTCTGAATGTTTTGGCTGTTAATATCTGCTGATCTCTGAAACGAACCACAGTGAAAATGATTACAAACCACATTTTGGCATAACTTCATAATACACCTTTCATATGCGATGCACATCTCAAGGTGCTACAGAAAGTTACAACCACAATCAAAACATCAGAAACAAAACTCATACAGACAAATACAAAAATGCATTAAAAGACATGGGATGCAGATCAGCACTCCACACTGTAGGGCCTGCAGGTAATGGGGCAGAGCATTCCACAGGTGTGGAGCAGCTACAGAAAAAGGCATGTCCCCATGTGACGAAACCGTGTGATTGGCAAACTGAGACGGTAGGTGTTTGTAAGCCAGAAGGATCGTGATGTGGACTGCAGAATGAGGAAGTCTTTGAGGTATTCTGGAGCGTTGCTGTGAATGCATTGGTGAGTGAGGAGACAGATTATATATTCGATACGCACATATATGGGGAGTCAGTGGAGTTTACGGAGGACGGGGATTATGTGGTCATACTTGCTTGTTATCATCAGAATCCTGGCAGCATTGTTCTGAATACGCTGAAGTTTTTGAAGGCTTCTGCCAGGGATCCCGACCAGGAGGGCACAATAGTCCAACCTGATAAAGGCGTGGAGCTGCTTCTCAGCATCACAGATTTTTCTTAAAAGTAGGCAGTTTTGGAGGGAAGTTGAGTCCAACCTTACACCGAGGTTTGTAACACAGGATGAGGGGGTGTTGGTATGGCCAGAGAAACGGATGCAAACGGAGTTGATGGGGGGGTGCCAATTTGGAGTGCTTCTGTTTTTGTGCTGTTTTGCTGGAGACAGTTCTCATCCAAGCCTCTGCCTCCTCCAGGCAAGAGGTGAGTGCAGCAGGGATAGATCAGGGTCCAGTCTCACCCAGCCTCTCCCTCTTCCACATTTACGTTGAAACTCCTTTCTTCCTCTCTCCTCGTTGATCAGAGAGAAAACTGCAGTGTCATCCAAACAGTAACATAGAGAACAGATGCTGGTGTCATTCTGGAAATCTGCTGTGTAGATGGTGTTCAGGAATGATGAAAATACTGTTCCATAAGCAAATCGGGTGGTACTGACTCATACCTCTTAAACTCCTACAACATTTTTGCTCGTGCACAAAAGTTGGGCATACCCAAAAGTCTTTGCTTATTTAAAAACACATCCTACATCTCACATGTTTGTGTGATGCATCATTTAAAAGCTAGAGCCTTCTAGTTTATGTAAATATACACTAAAATAATGTATATCATTCCTATTTCACTCTGCATCCTTTGAAGTTTGGGAAAAAAATCAGTTTTTAAAGCCTCGCCTAAAATATTCAATATACAAATGCCCTAAAAAAGCCTGCTTCATTGGAAGAAGACAATATTCAAAGCCAATTTGTTCATTGTGTTGTTGACAACAACTGTGTAAAGTTTCAGACTTCTAAGTTTTATAGTTTTTATGCAGTTTCAAGGCTGAATGTCCGCTGATAATGGAAGAGCAGTGCATATGTTTTTTCAGAACTTTTTATGGCTAAACATACATTTTTGGGTTATTTCTCCAGAATGGATTATAATTTGGAAAATACAAGTGGATATTTTTATTCCATGGACAAATCCGGAGTGAATGAGCATAAGCAATGAAGGGGGAGGTCTAATTTGTTCAAGCAGCAGAAGACGAAAGGTAAAAAACGTATACACACGTCATTTCTTTTGTTCTCATATTATGTGTTATATCTTTGTAATGCCAAGTCTGATATTGTTTACACTTATATATAAATGTAGATGAGAAAACAAGCTTTAAAATGATTTAAAGCTTGTGGGTTATGAAGTTCAAAATGCATCTGCTTTTGCCAGCAGATGTATTTTTTTCCTCATTTGCCCCCGCCGGCGGGGGCTAGCGAGCTTAGAGTCAGTACCACCCGAAATCTTATTTGCGGTCCGAGCCTCAAACACCAAACCTATCAATTATTATGAACTAACTATCATGCATGTGTTTCATATAGTGTTTTTTTTTTTTTTTTTTCGGACACTCAAATACACTACATGGCATTATTCCTTCACTCCACACACAGCAGTGAGATACTGTAGCCACAGCTGCCCTGGGGCACACTGACAGAAGCAAGGCAACTAGCATTACCATCATCCCCTCTGACCACCACCAACTATCCACCAGACTCATTCTAGCCATGCCCCTCCCTCCTCAGCTTCAAAGGTCTGACAGGATCCGGTTTTCACATGCCGATGGCGCCACAACATTTAGGATCAAACATTCAAGACGGCTCCAATCCAGATGTAAACCACAGATATTTAAAACACGCTAAATCTTCTTTGTCTGCATTTGTCTCCACAGCGATGTTTTCCAACGTCTCCAACGCCTCCTCAGCACTTCCTGCTCAGGCCTGGCTCCTCTCTGGCCCCGCTTCCTGTTTCCTGTTCAGCTTCAGTTTCACCATCTTCCTGTCCTTCTCGATCACCAACATCGTGGTCGTGCTGCCCTTCTCCCTCTGCGTCTGGTCCCTCGGTCTTTGCCGCAAACGTTTCCAAAAGTCAACTACTCATTTGGACATGTTCACGTACCACATGGTGGGAGTTGATACGGTCGCGGTAGCTGTCTGCGCGGCGTACATTTACGGCTACTATGCGAACGCTGTGCGGATGATGTTCACCGTGATGCAAGTCTATTCAAACATTTCGAACGGACAAACTATTTTCCATATTTTCACTTGCCTTGATCGCTACATCGCCGTGGTTCATCCAATCACGTACATCCGCCTCAAAGAGAAAGGCGGGGTGCGATTGAGGAACTTTCTGATTGCTTGTGTTTGGGTTGCGCTCCTTTCTACATTCGTTTTTGAAACCTTCGTCGATGAACCAATCCAGCTCGCCTATTTGGCATTTTCAGTCGCTGTCATTTTGTTTTGTAACTTTGCCGTTCTGTATGTTTTGATTCGTCCACCTGCCGGAGAAAGAGTCCATGTCAGCCAATCCAAAAGGAAAGCCTTCAACACCATCGTACTCATTCTATCTGCACTACTTTTCAGAGTGATCCTGCATCTGTTTGTTGTCGGACTATTCTCTTCCGAGCTGTTGAGCAAAAGGATACGATGCGCTGCACTGGTCTCCGGAGTGTTTTTTATTTTTCCGAGTTCTGTTGTGTTACCGTTACTTTTTCTGTACAAGTATAAAGCAACATGTTGTAATGGGAGATCAGAAAGTCCAGTTACTGCCACTAGTTCATAAGGTTGTGAAAGGGCGACCAAAAGACTTTCCAAGGGAGAATGGTTAAGTATAATTTTTAGTTTCCTTTCATTTTTGTTAATCAAATATAATCATTCAAGGATGAAATCCTGGATAGCAGAAAACTTTCTCCAGCTCAACCAGGACAAAACTGAGGTTTTAGTCATCGGTCCTGAGGCCCAGAGAGAGAAACTTTTATCAAAACTCCAATCACGCTCTTTTAATCCATCATCACAAGTGAAAAACTTGGGCGTAATCTTTGACTCTGAGCTGACTTTTATTCCTCACATCAAGAGTATCACAAAAGGTTTTTATCATCTAAAGAACATTGCCAGAGTCCGCCCCATTCTCTCTCGGGGCAACACGGAGACGCTGATGCATACTTTTATCACCAGTCGCATTGACTACTGTAATGCCCTGCTCTCTGGTCTTCCCAAAAAGAACATTGCAAGTCTTCAATTACTCCAAAACTCGGCCGCACGTGTCCTGACTAAGACCAGGGGGCGGGACCACATTTCACCGGTTTTAAAATCGCTGCATTGGCTCCCCGTGTGTTTCAGGATTGATTTTAAGGTTCTTTTAATGGTTTTTAAATGTCTTAATGGTCTTGGGCCTTCTTATCTTTCAGAACTGCTTTTATCCTATGAGCCTTCCCGGCCCCTGCGGTCCTCCGGCAGCAGACTCCTAACCATCCCTAAAGTCAGGACACACACTCACGGTGAGGCATCTTTCCAGCACTACGGCCCCCGTCTCTGGAACAGTCTGCCGGAGGAGCTCAGGGCCGCAGAGAACGTTCATATTTTTAAAAGTAGGCTCAAGACACACCTTTTTAGATTAGCTTTTAATAAGTTTTTATTGTTCCATTCTTCCATCTTTTATTATTTATTATTTATTATATTGCTATTGCTATTATTCATGTATTTTAGTCTCACATTTTAGTGTTTTACTTATTGTATTGTTTTTAGTGTACTCAGTGTTTCCTCTGGAGGAGCCCTCTGCACTGGGAGCAGTGGTCGGTGTGGCTGCGGGGGGTTGGACTCTTGGACCTGGTGGGGGCCTGGGGCCTCGGTTTCGTGTCTCCTCTGGGTCCTGTGTCGTCCCCTGTGGCTACGGGCGGCTCTCTGCTCCTGGTGCAGACGGCTCCTTGGATGACGCTTTTTCAGCTGGTTGCATCTGAACCCTGCCAAGTCTCTCATCATGGTTTTATTGTTTTACTGGTGTGTGTGTGTGTGTGTGTGTGTGTGTATGAGTGTTCATGAGAGCGTGTGTGTGTTTGTTTGTGCTTTGGGGTGGGTCTGTTGGGTGGTCTGGGGGAGGGGTCTTGGGCCGGCGGGATTGTTTTTAACCAAACTGTAAAGCACTTTGTGTTGCATATTTTGTATGAAAAGCGCTTTATAAATAAAATTTGATTGATTGATTGATTCAAATAATTCTTTACCATTTCATGTTTTGGAATGCACCTGTTTAGATATCTTAAGTAAAATATACATGGAGACAGATTTATCCACGAAAAAAACAATCAACATCCTATGCTACCACATTTGGCTTTTATTGTTTTTTTCCAAATTCAAAAATCACCGACAAACACCATGGAACTGTAATTTAGGGGGACTACCTCCTCTGTGATCACAAAGTGGAGCAAATACAACATACAATTACAGTTTTGAGACAGAAGCTTTTTGACAGAAGGGGTAGGGTTACATGTTTGAGCGAGAAGTTACTGATATTAGCTTAGATGGATCTAAAAACAACTCCAGGTCTGTTTTATATGTATAACAACTATGAAACACTATTAAAGACTCCTAAAAGTTGAATCGATATGTGTTTGTATATATCTCCAAACAAATGTTAATCTATTTAGTCTTCTTTGACGAATGACGAAATTAATGCCTCATTCATTCACAACCGTTTGTAATGCCACATTCACTCATTAATCCACATCTGCTGTGATTGCACGTCACAACCACAAGCTGCAGCATGAATAGACCTTAACTTTAATTATTTTTTTAATTTGACTTGATGTTTAAATGTGGTGTGTGCAGTTCACCCGTTGTCCCACTCTCAGTTCCTAGGTTAAGCCTTCCAGCTCTGGTAGTCTTGACCAAGCCGAGCTTCAACATCTGGAGATGGGTTGCCCGGCACTGTTACTACGGCGACCACTGCTCCAGACATAAGCCTCAGCGGCATCAGGATGGGTCAAATGCAGAGGATGAATTGCCCTACGGGGATTCATAAAGTGCACCTTTACCTTTAATTCAAAACAAGTTAATTTATTACAAATGCATTGCCAAATGTGTCATAAAACTTGTATTTATCCTTCCACACAATGGGTTGAATAAAGTATTATATGAGACAAGAAATGCCCCCAGAGAAATGGGATAGATGGAGGTGAAACCAACATGTTCTGCACCGAAAAAACGCCTTGGGTACGAAAAACACTGTGGCCACAAGGGATGCTCGTAAGGCATTATATCCTAATTTCAAGTTTATTATTTGTCACACACACATGTGAAATATGCAGCGATTCTCTTAACTTCCAGCAGATTTGTCATGACTATTCAATGTCACCACTATTCAATGTTACGTTTTATGACCTTTAAACTTAAAGAAGACTCAGATGGCAGCAATATGACCAGGCCGTGTGGTAAAGGGTGCACGCTCATCTCTGACCAGGAGAGGACGCCACACCTTAACTTAAATAGTTTCTTGTCCTACTCCTGGCTTTAGTGTCTGGGATAGTTCCCACACCTGTGTGCGTTTGATTTGCAGGTAATCCAAGAATTCAGGACTTAATACTTAGCCTTATTCAACGCTAAAGCTAAATTTTTATTACAGTTATATGTGGGAGCCATGCAGTAGTCAGTGTAGGAGCCTGTGGAAGGTCGGCTGTGGTGTGGTGGAGTTTGCCTCGCTTTTATATTGAATGTTTAATGGACATATTTTTATTATAATCATGAAAATCAAGCTCTAGAAGTAGGGGCAACTTGAGTGATGGTGTCTCGCCTGCTGTGAAAACTGCTAGTAATTGCAAGGTATAAGGTGTTTGGTGTTTATACTGGCAGACCAGAGAAGCAAAGCAGAGCTGGTCTGGTTACGTCCAGCACATTCTGTAATTTGTGAATGCAAATTATTTTTTGTAATGATAATTTAATTCAAATGATCACAAGCTGCACTTCACTTGAACACGCGTTTGTCATTTCAACACAATCTAAGAAAAACTTGGGAGAATCAAGGTAAGAAACAACACACCATTCTTAAACTGTTTATTTCTGCTCATAATCCTCACAAAAATGTCTCTCATAGAAACTTTTTAAATAAAGCTACTATTCATGCATAATTTTAAATCTATGTAATCTTTTTTTCAGACAGAAATACACAAAGCCAAAGCATTATTTAATTTTTACATCAATAATACATTTGGTTTGTCCCAGCAAACATTTACACTTTGGGGCTGATTGTCTGAGTGAGGGTGATCCTCTCTTCACTTTTCTATCTAATAAAAAAGACAAGAATCAGCCACATAAGCATACATCAATGTGAAAGTAGAACCAAACTGTTTTTACAGAGAAGAACTAGTTACATGGATTTTATTACATCGTGACTAAAAGTTGTCTAAAAGTAAAGTACCCCAGCTTTATTAATCATAGGTTTCAGCTTCATAAAGTCTGAGCTTCAAACCTTTTTGCAGTAAACAGTAGTGTAAAGACGCAGTATTTGGGTCCATATGTTCTAATCTTTCGGTTGTATCTTTTCAACAGACATGTTCAACTCCACATCTTTTTTTGAAGCAGTTTTACTCTGCTACAGCAAAAAATCCAGTTATAACCAGTTCCTCGTTTACATCCTGATCAATGTGCCCTTCATTCTGCCCGTGTGCATCTGCATCCTCAGTCTGGGGCTGCAACGCTACAGGAGCAGAGCCCAGATCAGCCACTCCGACTTCTTCACTTACAACATGGTGCTCACCCAACTCATCGGCATCTTAGGATCGTGTCTTTTATTTGCAAACTACTTCATCAAAAATAGAACTATTATACGTGTCACCATTTATATGTTTTATTTCAATTACATCGCCATCATAGTGTTTCAGATCCTCACTTGCATCGAGCGCTATGTGGCTGTAATTCACCCGGTTATTTATCGCAATCTGAAATCACGCAAATGGGTTGTCATCCGAAACATCGGCAATGTTGCGGTTTGGCTTCTGAGCATGGGATTTTCTATCTATATTTGCACCATACCACAAATCGAGCAATACATAATTATATCTTTTACAAGTTTGACCATCTGTGTTGTCCTGGTCTTGTTTGGCAATCTCCGCATCCTGCACGTGCTGATGCGTCCAGGACCAGGAGATGGCGCCAAAGGCAACGCAGCCAAACAGAGGACATTATACACAATTATGATTCTCACCGGAGCACTCTTGGTGAAGTTTAGCGGAGATTTGGTGTCTGTTGGAAGTCTTTTAACTTTTAGAATTACAGATGAATCTTGTGCATTTTACTTTTCACCGATGTGGTTCGGTCTGCCGAGCCAGCTGGTCTTACCACAGCTTTTCCTGCAACGCTACAGAAAATTGCTGTGTTTTCGAACAAAGAAGTAGCATGCCAATCATCGCCATTATGGAAATGTGGAACAGTCCATTATTTGCTTTTTTCCATCACCTGCTTTAAGAATGAACCACTGACCCGTCCCACTGCTGTTGTGAACGATGAATTAAACAAATCTTGCATGATTTTCCTGAGCTCATTTGAATGTCATGGTTGTGGAAAGTGCACTAGATGCCACCAGTGAGTGCTAACAACTGGTATGCAAATCCAACAAACAAATGTAGGCAATACGTTGTCTTAAAGCAGTCTCTCACAACCAGGCAATCAGCAAGAAGCATGGATCTCAAGGAATTCAGTAAGAAATACACTTTTAAAAATCATGAAACTGTTTGAATAGGTGAATTATGTTTGTACAAAATACTTTGCTTCTAGTTATGTATTATTTGAGATAGGGGTGCATCATTTCTTATGTTCATTTCTTGGGCGGCACAGTGGCGCAGTGGTTAGGTGTAAGCTTAACACGAAGGTCTTGGGTTCCTGTTGGTACTCCGGTTTCCCCTACCACTAAAAAAAAATCCAATAGGTTTGAATATACTGAGAGAATGAGTGGATTGTGATGGTCAGAGTCGTCAATGTACCTCTGTCATCACCGCGTGTGTAGTTAATAGAAATTATGGGTACACCAAACTTTAGTTTGGTGTATAGTTAACTTTTTTAACTATTTATTTGTGCATAACTTTGTATCTTCGTAAGGCATCCTTGAATGCCATGGTGCTATATCAAGAAAATGTATAACTATTATCACCCAATAATAGAACACTATGATGGAAGCGGGCAAGATTCAGCAAGAGTTTTGTCCCCTCAGCCAGAGCAGCTCGGATCAGTCTGTTCGTGTTGTTCGTGTCCATGTATTGTTGTGTATTGTCTTGTTGTAACTTCCTACTTCAGTGTTCTATGGATGTGACAGTTTCTGTGGACATGAATATGCCGCAGGGGACAAAGGTGTATCTATCTATGAACTTGAATGACGAAAAAACGGACAAACACATTCGTACATAGATATTTTCTCAGAAATGACTCATTTGTATAGTACAATTTCTAGTGTACAATAAACACTAGAAATGTGATTGTCATGGTAAAACAAAAGTAGATGCTTGACCATACATTATACAATATTAGACAAAAGTCATACTTTTTACAGACTCAGCCCCCAATTTTCAATTACACTCCATACACACATTCCTATCAAGCTCACATACACCTCATACACTGTATATAATGTAGCCTGATGAAGCCCTACACTAAAGTGTGCATGGACAAAGTTGTGCTCCAATCTGCTCTGGCTCCTTGTATAGATAGAAGCCTTATAAGGAATGACCAAGGAAAGGCCTTAATTTCTGGGGGCTTCATTTCTAGCAACCATGTTTACAACACACGTGTGACATTGCCCCCTTACGGAACAACTGCTCACATAAGGACACTGGTTCCAGCTCTCTTATTTTCAAATCAGCTTCTTCCACATTCAGCAGACCTTATGATGACATCAGCACTCGGTCCACTCCAACATTCTAAAACCCCGTTTCCACCATCCCCACTTGGCCCTACTCAACTAGGCTCATTTAAACCTGGTTGCCTTTCTATTACGCTTTAGTATCTAGTACAGTATCCTTACAACCTACCAACAACAAACCATTATCTGGGGAAACCCCCTTGGTACCCATGGCATCCAATAGCACTCCGGCTGTTAGCTTTAGAACCAGCTCGGTCGGGTTAGAACTAGGGCCAAGCAGGTACTAAAAAAGCACATGATACTGGTTTTAAAAAAGGGCTAGTGGAAATTCTCCCAATCGAGAAGAGTAGAGCCAAGTAGACTAGAGTAGGGCTGGTGGAAAAAGGACACACAGTTTGATACACACTCATCATACATGGGTACTGTTCTATCCTTCCAAAAGCCATTTTAAGAGTGAGTTTGAGAGAGTGGATGTTCTTTGTCTCTCTACAGACAGGTCCAGTTGTTCACCTGCCGGTTTATTCTACATGTGCATCGATTCGCCCTCTACCTCTCACCAAACCGTCGCTTTCATCCTCATCAACGTTCCCCTCGTGCTGCCGGTGTGCGTCTACATCCTCTGGCTGGGAGCGCAGCGGTGCAGATCCCAAATCAGCCACTCCGACTTCCTCACCTACAACATGGTGGTCATCCAACTTGTTTGCATCTCAGGAGGTTGTCTTTTGACCCTGAACAAGTTTCTGAGACAAAAAGAGATCACAACAGCGGCAGTTTGTGCGTACTGTATCTCATCAGTTCCGCTGGCACCATTTTTTTCCAGCTCTTCACGTGTTTTGATCGTTTCACAGCCGTGGTTCACCCAGTCACGTATCTCAGATTGAAATCGCAAACCTGGGTGCTTGTCCGGAACATTGTCTGTGTCGCCGTTTGGCTGTTCTCCATCATAGAATCGTATATATTTGCAAATTTTCTCACCCAAACGCAATATTTAATCTTTTCTGTCTTGTGCTTTACATCCTGTGTGATTGTGGTCCTAGTTTGCAATCTTTGGATTCTCCATGTGCTGATACGACCGGGGCCAGGGGATAGCACCAAAGGGAACCAATCCAAACTTAGAGCTTTCTACACCATTACGGCCATTACTGGAACTCTTATGGTGAAGTTTCTTGGAGATTTTTTCAGTCTCACAAGCTTAACTTTAAATATATTTAATTGTGATACCTCGTGTGCCTTGGGATTCTCTTCTGTCTGGTTCACTCTGCCAAGCACCCTGGTTTTACCGTTGCTCTTCCTGCACCGTAATCTCAAAATTCCCTGTTTGAAGTGAAAATAAATTGTACATGTAGTGTTGAGGGTGACCCCCACTGACCATTTGAGGGGTACCTTAGCCGTGATGTCACCCTAGGTATATATTAGCTAGGATCCCTTCTTGGGGTCTATTGGTCTATGTAGGATCTTTGTATTCCTGGTTTGGGCCTAGTATCTGTATAGAAAATGAATTATAATATGATTATGTTATTATATTTGCATGATAACAAGTCGTATGTACACGATGTAAGTAAATTTGCCATGAAAAAATAAGTGAGCTTAGAAAAAAAAGCAATTTGCACTTTAAGTCAATTTTGAAAAGAATATCAAATTTAGTGCCAAACCTTTAGTGTAAAACCTTTTCCTATTTACTTTCAGAAATAAAATATGTTTGTTCACAAATACAACTAAGACCCTCTCTTTACTCCCAGTATGAGCTTCTCCCATCCCTCCGGGAAATAATAAAAGATTCCGCAACTGGTATAAGAACTCACTCCTCTCGATATCTGGGAACTACCTCTGTCTTACACTTTTAAATATGTGTAATTTGTAAATAATATTCACTTAATGGTACTGTTGATTTTGTTTACATTGTTTTTCATTGTGTTCATGTTTTGAGGTAAATTGCTGTGAAATATCAATAAAGTCATTTAAATAGTGAAAATGTGTTTGGAGAGACTTTAATGATTAAAAAGTGTATTTGTGTGTGTTCCAATTATCGTGGGATCACTCCAATGCACTGGAGAGCAGACATCTATTTCATTTATTTATTGATTTATTTGATAGGGACAAGTGTACACAATCAACACATGAAACACTACAACATTTAGAGCCGAGGCTAAATTGCAATGTCCGTCCCTAGGAGGGCTTTTAACACAATGAAACCGATGGCCGAATCTCGGATTCAGTGGGAGCAGTGTGGTTTTCATCCCGGTCGTGGAACACTGGACCAGCTCTATACTCTCCATCAGACACTTGAGGGTTCAAGGGAGTTTGCCCAACCTGTCCACATGTGCTTTGTGGATTTGGAGAAGGCGTTCGACCGTGTTCCCCGGGGTGTCCTTTGGGTGGTTCTCCGGGAGTACGTGGTCTGGGGTCCTCTGCTGAGGGCCGTCCGGTCCCTGTATGACCGGAGCCACAGCTGCGTTCGTATCCCCGGCAGTAAGTCAGACCTCTTCCCGGTGCATCTTGGCCTCCACCAAGGCTGTCCTTTGTCCCCGCTTCTGTTCACTAAAAGAGCCCGGATTCAAGGATTCAATCATCACGCCATGAAACATACGATGGGACAGCATTAGGAAAAGCAATGAACTGGCTGCAGCTGAATTAATTGAGATTGTAAAGGTGTTTATTTTGTTATTTTGGTACTTTCCCCTGTGTTTTTCCTGTGTTGCTCTGTGTCCATCGTCTTTGTCAATGTCTGTCCTGTTCCTGGTTCTTTTTGGATTTCCTCCTTTTTCACTCCTCCTTTGTTTCATCTCTTGTCAATGATGACAGATATAGTAGGAGAGACGGTGGAGTCTTGGTTCCAACCCATAACTCCTCCCTGTGTGCTTTCATGTCCTCTATCAAGTCGCCCCATTCATCCCATCATTCTTCTATCCTCTCAGTTTCCCAGAGATACACAGTTTGTACCACGCAGCAGATAGTTGTTGTTGTCGTTAAAACCCTCGGAAATCACTGTTTGAGTCTCAGTCTTCCCAGCTTTTGTGTTTTTGAGGTTGAGTCTTCCCAACTGTGAGTCTTTGATTTTGATATTACTCATTTATGGACATTGGTCATCTGCCCCTTATGGACCAATTGCTCTGTGTGTTTATTATCATTGCACTTTTTGTGTTTGAACTGTTTGATTGTCTGATCTGTGTTGGCGAATACAACGGTTCTACAAAGTCCTGCAAGATATCTACTGGTACATATGGTTTACGGCTATGCAAAAACAAATGGAATTGAATTGAATATCTTTTTTCACATACTTTTTATAATGAACAAAACAGAGGAAACACACATTATTGTGACTTTATTAAAAAACACACCTTGAATTGTTGTGGCGCTCCTTCTTTAGGAACAACATCTTGAAGTCTTTTTCGTTTGCATGGACTTTTGAGTGAAACAGTTGTGATCAGTTGAAACTTGTTATTAATAGAGTTGTAGATGTTGGGCAGGTGGCTAAAAAGGTTTTATTCACTGGAAAAAATACATGAGATGCAAAATAATGCAAAAGAAACCCCCACACTGTCATATAGTGTAAGGGCTATCAAATGTAGTGCATGCAGAGCTCTGGAGCCGCACTCATGCTACCTTTTTAACCTATATTTTTCTGTGTAAGAAATATTATTTTTCAGAAATAAAATATAGTGAATAACCTAAAATATGAGGAAAGATTTGCTGGATTTGTTTTAAAGCAGTCAAAATGTGCTGAAATTAAGATACATTTTGCTAAATTTGAGCACTTTCGGACTTAATTTTCTTCACTTTTTGCAGTGTGGTCTATTCTATTTGTTTCGCAATAAATGGTAAATGGAGATTCGAATCTTCCGAGTTTCCCGTGTTTCGTGTCAATATAAATTCTGACAGCTTAGAATTTGGAGTTACTTTTTCATCCAACAGCTCTTTTTTTCTGTTTGACTTATTAGGCATCAGTCCTGACATGTCCTACAACTCAACGAAAGCGGTCTCCATCACGGGGCACCTGATCCGATGCTTCAAACTCTCCTCCACCACCAACCACCTCATCGCCTACGTCGTGGTCTGCGCCCCCTTCGTCATCCCTCTCTGCTACATCTTCTATTGTGGAGTGCAGCAGCTGAGGAACAGAGCCAAAATCAGCCACACCGACATCTTCACCTATAACTTTGTGACCATCCAACTCGTTGCTTTTTTCGGCTCTGCTTCCCAATTATTCAGTATGATCATGAAAAGTGAGCTGATTTTAGAATTAGTAATATCCGTCTATCTCATCAACACTGCAGTACTCATCAGTTTCCAGATTCTTACTTGCCTTGAGCGCTACATGGCGGTTGTTCACCCGGTCACGTATTATCTCAGTTTGAAATCCCAAACTTGGACTACGATTAGAAACCTCACTTGTGTTTTTGTTTGGGGCGTGAGCATAATTCAATCCTGCATGATGGGCGTCATAGAAAGCGTGATTGGATATTTCACCTATTGTCTTATTGGTATATCTGTGAGCTTTATCATTGTTGTGTTTTGCAATGTTTGCGTTCTGCACAAACTTCTGCGTCCACGACCAGGAGACGGCGTCAAAGACAGCGTGTCAAAACAAAAGGCTTTTTACACAATCGCAGTCATCACCGGAGCGCTGCTGCTGAAGTTTGGAGGAGGTGTGTTGTGTGTGACTCTGTACTTAAGTTACTTCGATGAATACAACTCGGACAGTTCGTGTGTGCTGTTTGTCTCTGAGATTTGGTTCACTCTGCCAAGCACCCTGGTCTTACCAATTCTGTATCTGCATCGCAACGGGAAACTTCAGTGCAAATGAACATGTGATGGGTAGACAAACAGAAAATAATGAAACGACTTTGTGATATGTGAATGCAAAGCCCTGTCAACAATGGATAATTTAAGTTAAGGAACAGTGCCACAGTGGGGCGGCTGCGGCTGTAAAGTGCCAAACTGTTGTTGTGTCCTTAGGCAAGACACTTCGCCCACATTGCCTAGAATAAGTCTGTTGTGTGTGTGAATGGTTGGTGGTGGTCAGAGGGGCCGATGGCACATATTTTCTGCCTCACTTCGATCAGTGTGCCCCAGGGCAGTTGCGGCTACGGTGGTAGTTTATCACCACCGTGTGTGGAGTGAATGAAAAATGACATGTGAAGCGTCTTTGAGTCAATTTTCATCTTAATAATATGTACCTAACTTCTCTTATTAACCTTGAAACATATGTCTACATCACCTCAATGTTGGCTTTCATGAAAATGCAATGTATCACCGGCCAAAATGTTTTTTTCCACCATGTATGTGATTATATTGTTCTTTTTTTAATAAGTTCATAAATGTACAAACGGCATGTAAAATACTGTATATCTGTAAATAAATGATTTATTCCTTATGTATAACCATTATTATTAAAGGCGTTCCACTCTGTGAAAACAAACAGGTGTTGAGGTCTGACATGGGGTTTTGAATATTTCCAGTTTCAATCTGCGGCTGATTTGAATAATTATTATGGCAATAGGACCCAACATATTTTACAGAGACTTACAATAGTTCAAATACAATCCATGCACTTCACATTTTATCTTTTATATGACCATAAACATAGATTATTTAGTTTTGTTTTTCTTTTGAAAGACCTCAACAAAGTAACAGACATCTGTGAAGAAAGAGCAACATCATAAATGTTTATACGTATTTAGTTCAAGATTCTAAACAAGAATCAATTATTCTAATTCACAGTATTTAAACATATTCACATATAATAAACACACATGCTTATTTACATAAACATACATTTTAAAGGGTTCCTTTTGTCTCCTATTTTTACGGCAAAATTCTTTTGTAAAAGTCCTAACGATTACATAGAGCCTGTCTGAGTGTAATCTACAGGCTCAGAGAATGTACAGCTGTTTCACCTACAAAGCCATCCTTAGAGTGTATTGGTCACCAAACATCATCATGAAGGCTAAGGAACCACCTAGTAAGGTCAGGGATAAAGTTGAAGAATAGTTTTCTGGTATTGGTTGGGCAATGCAAACATTTCCAAGCTTTAAACATCTAAAAAAATACTGTTTAATTAATTATCGAGTATAAAAAGAGTATGGCACAACTGCAAATCAAGCAAGACACAACCAGACACAGCCACAGCCAGTCGGAAATCAGAATAGGCTATAATACTTATATCATAAACATAATATTAATATAATCAGCTTTTGTCCTGGTTAGTTTCTATGAATTCATTTAGATTAATGTGAGTTTTGTCCGACTGCCTGGAAGGACAGGTCGGGGGCAGACTCTATAAGGGCATTTCCTCTGACTCCGCAAGTTTCCATATCTTTGAATGATGGTCTTGAAAAAAAGAGTATGATTAATCTGACTTATTCAAAGGTGTGTGGTTAAAACCAACACTGGGCAGTCACTAAAAGCCCTCTAGACTCAAGCAAGCTCTGGTAAGGAACAAACATACCTTGAATCATTACAATGTATTTTCTAATTCTTCAGAGACATTTTTCAAAGTTTTAGGTGGAGGTTTTGCATCATAGTATTTCTAACACGAATGTGTTTTGTTGTACTTTTGTTCAGAAATGGCCTCTCAAAACCAGATCGTGCTGCTCCTCAACAGCTCCTGTCTGAACTCTCCTTCTGGCCTCCCCATCATGTTCACCTACACTGTGGTTTGGCCGGTTCTAATTTTCCCTCTTTACATCCTTGTCCTGCGCACCAGTTTTCAAAGATGGAGTCCAAGCAGTCGCTCAACTGTGAGCCACACCGACTTCTTCACCTACCACAGTATTCCCTTTGAGCTTTTCGTCTACATTGGTAACATAATATTAGCACATGCCACACTTATATCTGAAAATTTTCTCTTTCTGTCTGGATTTACTCTCATTATTTTTGCATCTTCTGGCTCAATGGGAGTTCAACTACTTACTTGTATGAGCGTTATCTAGCAGTGGTTTATCCCGTAGTTTATTTGAGTTTGAGAAAGCAGCAGTGGATTTGGGCAAGACATTTGAGTATTTTCATTATTTGGTTGTTTTGCACGTTCTGGACGACCTTGTTGTGTTTACTTGAGAATAATTATCTTCCAGTTTTACTTGTATTGGTTTTAGGGGCTGGTTTCATGATCTTTTGCAGCCTTGGAGTCCCGCATGCTTTGAGAAATCCCGGTCCAGGCGAAGGGAAAGGCATGAGCCAATCCAAACAAAGAGCTTTTTTCACAATCTTAGCCATTTTCTTTGTTCTTCTGTTTTGGCTCACAGGAGGCGCGGCCTTCTATCTTATGGTTCAGACGAATGTGTTAGAAAAAGATGCTCTTTGCATCTTCCAGAACTCCTTGTGTTGGTTTCAGCTCCCGAGCAGCCTTGTGTTACCGCTGCTGTTCCTGTAACGGGCAGGAAAAATGCCCTGTTGAGAGGTGTGTTCTCATTTTTGGTGAGGGAAAGTGATAGATTACTGAGTAAGGATAAGATTACTGTGGACAAACAGTTTGAATCAGACCTGAGACAAATTCTTAGCGATAATTATGAGAGCTAAGTCTGCTCAATCTCTTGTAGGCTCGTTAGAACAAGGGGTTCCAAACATTTATCTAAATTCTGTGTTTTCAATCAATCAATCAATCAAATATTGTCTTTTGTGTTGTTTTGTGCCAACCATAATAAACTATCATAGACTTGTGGAGTCTACTTTTGCATGTGTGTTTTTCGCTCCCACCTGAGCTTCAACCTGCCCCGCCCTGCTGTTCATGTGGAGCCCCAATCCACGCGTTCGGCCGAAGAGCCACGACCAGTTCAACAGCGATACTGGTCGCAGCTATGTTTTTGAGTTCTGAGAGACTTTGAGAAACTTTTGAAATGTTATGTGTTTGAACTAGTGCTGTCCAACGATTAAAATATTTAATCGCGATTAATCGCATGAATTTCATAGTTAACTCGCGATTAATCGCAAATTAGTCACACATTTGCGTGCTGTGTGCAATTGCTTTTTTTATTGAAAACAATGTGTAGTGTTATATTACACACTAACATTTGATGCAAAATCATCAATAAATGGATGACAAAATAAATAATTGGTAACAAAAAGCCCCTTCAATGTGTGTGTGTGGGTGTGTGTTGTATGTGTGGGTATAGACCATAGACTGTATAGAAACATCATGGTGTCATTATGATGATGATAAACAATCTGTAAATATTTTGTAAATTTGTTCATGTAAATACTCTATGCTGTTTCTCTGTTTACCTTCGGTATATCTATGACTGTATACTGTTTGCTTGTATTGCCTTTTTTATTAACCCCTCCCCCCATCTCCCACTTCATGTCCCTCCCCTCCTATGTGCCCTTCTGGGTTTCTTCTTTGGCCCCCTGTATCTCCAACTACATATTGTTTGTAATCTCTGTCTACAATGTATCTGAACTAGTCCTTTTCTTTGTTTCTATGTGTTTGTCTGCAATAAAAAGTATTTTTTTTTTTTTTTTTTTTTTTTTTAATCGCGCGATAAAAAAAATGACGGCGTTAATATTGATTTGCGTTAACGCGTTAATAACGCGCTATTTTGGACAGCCCTAGTTTGAACATATAAATTAGTAGAGCATTTTGTGTCCTTTGATATGTAACTCATTATCTAATTCATAACTGTTTTTGTTGTACTTACTTTTTTGTAAAACTATTGTACTTATACCTTTCTGACTGGCCCAGCCCAATGTGGTTTCTGAATTCTCAGGCCCAAAACCCATATATATATATATATTTTTTAGTACGTATATAGTGCCACGCACTGATATGAACACAGGCCCGGCAAGAGTGTAGAGTTATACATGGTAGTAATGTGTTGCAATGAGTTCTTTGTATACGGCGTGAACGGCCGCAGCTTTATGATGCCCAGATGCAGCAATAAACTACAACACACTTTAAGGTAACCCTATGTGTCGTCAATGACAACACTATTCAGAACAACAAATACTACAGCATGATAATTTAATCTGCTGCTCTGAAAATGAATAAGTGCACGAGCCCGGCCTGTGTCCGAGGTAATTATACTGTCAAGGGCTCAAGTGCGACCTCTAGGCTGAAGCTAGGAAAATATGAGGAGTTTACTTTTATTGTGGACAGTCTAAAGCCACTGATATCCAACTTGGCACAGCCATCGAAGAGGAGTGGACAAACATTCCACAGGCCACAATTGACAATCTGATAAACTCTATACGAAGAAGATGTGTTGCACTGCATGAGGCAAATGGTGGTCACACCATCGATACTGACTGGTCCTGAGTCCCCAGACCCCCAATAAAGCAAAATAATACACATTTCAGGGTGGCCTTTTATTGTGGACAATCCAAGGCAAACCTGTGCACTAGTCAGGATGTCAGATCAGCATCTTGATGTGGCACTGTGAGGTGGGATGGATTATCTCAGCAAAGCAGATCTATCACACATTTAGACAGAATTGTGAACACTGTTTGAGTGAAATTGTAATATTGTGTATCTGGAATAAATGTTAGATCTTTAAGTCCATCTCATGGAAAATGGTGTGCAAAAACAAAAGTGTTGTGTTTATTTTTGTTGAGTAAAGTTAATAAATAAGGCTGCTATAAGAAAAAGGAATGGCTCTTTTCTAAGACTTTTTTTGCAAGCCTAAAACTGAGCTGGTAAATATAACAGACTGCCTAAGCCCGTACGTTTCCACTGAATATTTTGGTCATCCGAAGCTAAAAGCAGACTCCGTGGCAGGTATTAAACATATGAACGCTGTGTGCACTTAATCAACAGCTATTGAAAATAAATCTTGCTTTGGATAAGAGCAAGTCAAAGTAGTTCCAGTCAAAGCATTATAGACTAAGACAGACAGAGTATACTTTTTAATCAAGTTTTACATCTACAAAACTTTAACTTAAACTTTAAGGGATGTGGCTGTAGAGGGGACTACCAGTGTACTCTGTATGTTTTTACAAGGGTTCTTAATTGTAAAAAAAAGAGAGAAAAGAAAGGTGTCTGGATCTTGAAAACGTTGACAGACTGCAATGCAATGAGACAGAATCATACCAGATGGAAACAGCATATCTTGTGGGTAAGTACTTGTTGCAAATAATACCTCAGTAAACCCAATGGATACGCTATTGCCTCTTCTCGAGTCTCTTCTAGAGTCGCCAAGCCCCCTTTATTAACTATTATTAACTATTAAAGCAAGGACACACAAGGCGGAAGATACTGTTAAATATTTGGCAGTTTGCTTTTTTTTATAAATAGCAGTGATGTCTGTACCAACAGCTAACTGGAAATAGCACCATAAGTTCTATAAATGATTGTGAGATGGGTCTGGACAAGTTCCTGTACTTCTATTTCACCAATTGCCTGAAAGGTTGGGTCACAGAAAGGACATGATCCGCAGGTTTACATGATTTTGATTAATGGTTCTGAAAAAAAGGAGTAGGGTTGCTCTCACTTGTTCAAAAGTCTGTGCTTGAACCCAGTCTAGGGAGTCACAATAAACACTCTGGACTCAATCGACTCAAGGTAAGGAACCAAAATCATTCACTTGTAAGCAATATATTTTTAATTATTACAATGGATTTTTAATCAAAGGTTTGGCAACAATTAAAATTCATATGTTTTTGAACGAAACCATTACATCCAATCAGTGGCTCGAGGTCACAAAAATCTATAAACATTTTCAACTTTAAAGGATAGATCTTTCTGCTGGAGGTTTTATTATTTTTCACTGACTCCACTGTCTTCACTGATGTCTTCTGTTGTTGTGTCCTTGGGCAAGACACTTAACTCACTTTGTCTATAAGGAGCGTGGAAGTGAAGTTCGCTGCTTGCCTCGATGTGTATGTGTATATGTGTATGCATCAAACTGAAATTTCCCCATTGAGGGACAAATAAAGGACCTTCTTCCTCTCTTTTCTTCTTCTATACCTGGCTGCTTTTATACACTCCCCAGCACAGGCATCAAGGGTTCATATCGTTCAGCAACCCTCCTCCTCCCCATCCAAACCATATCTTCAGTGATTCACTTTAGCTCTCACCACTAGGGTTTGAGCATGTTTTTTCATCTCATAATCTCTATTTTGATTTCCTACTCTGTATTCGTCATGTGGTGCTCTGCTGGGGTCTAAGCACCAAATCTATAAATTCATTTAACATACAGCTTGGAATAACTACCATTCTTACATATAATGTCTTCCGAGTCTTATGTGCCGGATCTATGCAGAAACCGACTAATATGTAAAACCAAAAAACATTCTGTTAATCAATTTTGTCTGCTCAGTCTGTCTGGATTGTAATATTAATAACAAGCGTTTACATGCTAATGTTTTATTTTATTTATCTTTCTCACAGAAATGGCCATTCAAGATGAAATAGTGCATATTCTGAACAGCTCTTGTGCATTCTCCAACACTGGATCCTACATCATGCTCCCCTACACAGTGGTTTGGCCGGTTCTGCTTCTCCCTCTTTACTTCTTTGTCCTGCGCACTGGTTTTCAAAGATGGAGGCAAAACAGGAGCTCATCTGTGAGCCACACAGACTTCTTCACGTACCACAGTATTCCCTTTGAGATTCTTACTTACTGTGGTTACACCACTGTATGCTACGCTTTTCTCTTGCCTGATCTTTACCATCTTGCTTTCTGTGGAATCTCAATCTTAACCTTTGCCTCCCTCGGAGTGCTGATTCCACACTTTCTCACATGTATTGAACGTTTTCTAGCCGTAGTTTATCCTGTTGTTTATTTGAGTTTGAAAAAGCACCAGTGGATTTGGGCAAGGAATGTTGTTATTTTGGGTATTTGGCTCATTAGTCCATTGTGGATGATCTTTATGACTTCCACACAAAGTCAAGGCATTTCAGTTTTCATTTTATTAGGAACAGGGACAAGTATCATAAGCGTTTGCAGCTTTGGCGTTTTAATCGCTTTGAGAAATCCAGGTCCAGGTGATGGTCAAGGTGTTAGCCAATCAAAACAAAGGGCTTTTTATACAATCTTAGCCATTCAGTTTGCTCTCCTATTCTGGCTCACATATGGAATAATATATTATATTCTTTCTGAATTAAATGTACTCAATCTCCATAGTAAGTGTTTTCTGCAGATATGTACCTGTTGGTTTCAACTCCCGAGCCCCCTTGTGTTACCGCTGCTGTTCCTGCAACGCGCCGGAAAAGTGCCCTGTGTAGGCAAATGACGACGCCCTTGACCTAACATCAAAACCTTCACTTAAAGATCCAATATTACGCTTTTTGACTTTTATCGCCTTTAAACATCATTACATTGCTATTTAGCTTTCATACACATGCCCAAATGAATGTTTTTCATTGATACCTTAAGCTTTAGTTAGAGAGCAATCTGTCTCCTTCATTCTCAAAAGGCTACGACTAGAAATAACTATATTCACTTTGTTATGTGGCATAAGCTCCAGAAGCCCGCCTCCAGGAGGTGATTGACAGGGGGAGAAAATCAAAACAGCAAATTAGCGCACACGGTCTTCCCTGGTGTATGGTTGCGCGTCTACCACAGTCTGCGTTTGCTTATATTGTTTATTCCTGCTATTCTCAGCGACTAAAAGGGTTAGCATCAAGTCAACTTGTAGAAAGTTTTTGGTGTAGTTATGTGTAATACAAAATATGATTTTGTGATGTAATACAAAATAACATTTTATAATCATGTGTGAAACGTAAGGAAAATGCGTTAAATAGTGATCTTGATGGTCAGTAATGTGATTTAATAAAATGTAATGTGATTTAATGTGATTTATGTAACATTATGCTAACTAGATTAAAGTTCATTTAAGTGTGTTAAAGTTCACGGCAAGGAAAGATCGTATATGCTTAAAAACTGGACCAAAGTTCAAATAACTGGGTAAAAGTTCATTCCTCTGCACAGCTTCGGTGATAACTGGGGGAAAGTTCAAATAACTGGGTAAAAGTTCATTCCCCTGCGCAGCCTCTGTGCTATCTAGGGGAAAGTTCAGATAACTGGGGGACAGTTCATACAAGCAGGAGGACCAAATATGTACATCCTTCCTGCCATGACCATACATGCATTTCCTTCCTTGCCCATATATGTACATGTACTTCCTGAATGAGGTCATCCTTAATGCTAAGGGGGCTTTCCGCTGCTTGAAGGCTGCATGCGCTATAAAAAGGAAGACTCCGGGAGAGTCAGACAGTCGGGCAGCGCGCAGCGCAGACGAGAGCAGCCGGAGGCTTTCATTCAGGGGTCCTTGTGAGAGTGACTTGTGGTGCGAGATCTTTGTAACTCTGTAAACTTGGATTGCCGATTTGCTTGCTTGGCTTTAAATAAAAGAGTCGCCCCGACTCACGAAAGACAACTTTCCGACTCCGCTTCACACTTTCTGAAAACCTTCCTTGAAGAACGCTTGGACAGGGCAGGGCGGCCCTAGGCTGAGGTGAGTAGTAAAAGTAGACTGATTTTGGTATATCGCACCTAGAGCTTCTGCTTCTCTACGGATTAGCCACACCAAGGGGAAAAACGTTAGGCAGGGACAAAACTTAGCTAGCCTTAGTCCCAGCACGAGGCAGGTCGGGACTAGCGCTACCGAAAGCCAGGCCCTACTAGGGAGTCTGCGTTATAGAGCAAGGTAAAGGCGCCTCCTAGGGTTAGATCCTGAAGAGACGCTGGTTCCTCACTCGCTCCGATTACATTATGTTACAATACTATCTGACCAGAAGATGAAGACTGAATAGAGTGTAGCTGCACTTTCTATTCATCGGGATCTGCGACAAATCCGTTCATCTGCGAGGGACACTTCACTAAAGACTGTTCCAGAACTGCTGTTACCATGAAACGGAACTTACTCACAAGAATATCTTGAAACATGGCGTTATTCCCAAAATAAAGATGCTAACAAGAGGCCTAGAAATACAGAAGTACAGTGCTCCTCGCTGTATACTACAGATTCCGGATGTAGGGCTCTATGTGATGGATCACAATTGTTGGAAAAAGTGTATTATCAGGTCTGAAATGAACTGGTACCAGCAAAAGCTGAACAGTTGGCTTTTACGCTGCCTTGTTTACTTCCTAGTTGGCGTGAGTAAGTAAGTAATCTTTATTTATATACCGCCTTTCACAGACCAGAGTCACAAAGCGGTTTACAATTGTTATTTTTTTGGGCACTTGTCCTCTCACTCCACACAGAGATGGGAGCGGGGTCGCCGAACAGGAGGCGCATGCCAGAACTATTGTACATATTTTTAGTGGTAGGGGAAACCGGAGTACCCGGAGGAAACCTACGCAGACACGGGGAGAACATGCAAACTCCACTCAGAAAGGCCCTGGTCCGGCCGGGATTCGAACCCAGGACCTTCTTGCTGAGAGGCGAGAGTGCTATCCACTCAGCCACCGTGAGGCTACATCACGGTGGGCTCATCGACAGAGAACAAGAGAGGAGCACTGATCAGCTCGTTTCAATAGAGTTGACATCACCTCGAAGCAAGAAATTAGTATAATTTCACACGTTGAGAGTTGTATGGTGTATCCCCAAATTATTATTACACATGTGCTTAGGATGGACAGCCTGCTAAAACAAGATCCACTCTACCCGGTTCCCAGGGTAATCATAAGGCAAAATAAAACTCAACCTCACCTCTGTCCGGAGGCCATCCACCTCAAAGGGGCATCTTTATCTCACAAACAAATCCTTAAATTAGACACCTGAGAATTATGCTAGTTCCTCGCTCTCAAACAGTTGGGTTCTGTGACCAGTTTGCACATGCATGTATTTTTGGCCATTTTTTTTTCAGTAAAACCCCATTAGAATACATGTGCAAAACTACCCCAGTGTCCATCAGACAAAAAAAACAAAAATAGGAACACTCTCATCAGCCCAACGCCCCAAATCCATCTTCTTTCTACACGTTTGCAAAATATAACATGTTTTTTAACAATATAAAGACAGCAAGTGATGAAAATGTTATGTTTTTTTCTTTTTCTAAGATACGATTCAAATTGATAGATTTAACATGCACTCTGATAGCTTTATAATAATCTTTAGACACCGGAAACAGTATAACCCCAAGAATCCAGTCCACCTTCAATTATAAGGATTGCAATTATTTTTGTTTTCTGTTATGTGTTCAAGCATTAACTCCTGAAGTAATGAGTTTTAAACATGATGAGAAAATACTATAAGTACCATAGCCTTTATAGATACACTATTTAAAACTTCATAAACTGCATTTGGAATGGGGAAATAGCTCAAACATGCAGTATTTTTTGTGTAATTATACGTTTGTGATAATAAAACCTTACAATCATGTATATTGTGTGTGCAAAGAGCAGGTGTTGTGGTAATAAAGGTTTTGCATATTTGTGGTTTTAAGCTGCTGTTTTTTTGAATGTTCAAATTATGGCACGATTCATTATTTTCAGAGTCCAAAATATTCCCCACTGGTGTTTTCTTCATCCAAAAAATAAGCATATGCACAGGTACGTAGAATTATGTTTAGTATGTCCTCAAAGCATCACTGACGTTCTATTAAACACATCAGAGACACCACCAGCTGAACATGATACAAACATCTAACTCTACATTCTTCAGATGAGATGAGATATACTCGACTGATCTCACAGTGTAGAAATTCAAGTTTGATGAATAACCATAGAGGCATGCTGGGTAATGTGCTTCTGTGCTCCTTGTGATAGTTATTAGGTAGGTATGTTATAGGTATGTAGAGCAAACATACATTTATTTCAGACAGGCATTGTTTGGAGAGACACGGCACATGCGGAAAACTAAAATATAAAATACATTTACACACATGTACTTAAAAGTGACATTAGTGAGAACCCAATCAACTAAAAGCTTTCTTAAATAAATAAGTCTTCAAGCATTTTTTTAAAGAGTCCACAGAGTCGGCCAGACGTAGGGACAGGGGCAGGCCGTTCCACAGTCTGGGGGCAAGAGACTGAAAAGACAGGTCCCCTCGAGTCTTATTATGGGTTTTGGGGACCACAAGCAGGTTCTGGCCAGAGGACCGGAGAGTGCGGCCAGAGGAGTACAGGCTCAAAAGGTTCAGGATGTACTGTGGGGCCTGACCATTTAAGGCTCTAAATGTCAGCACTAAAATCTTAAAATCAATCCTGAATTTTACTGGGAGCCAATGAAGAACAGACAGAACAGGAGTGATATGGGACCTTCGAGGGGCACCTGTTAAAAGTCTAGCAGCAAAATGTTGTAACAAATTGAAGTTGGTTGAGTGCAGACTTATTCAAGCAGGTAAAAACAGAGTTGCAATAGTTGAGTCTTGTTGAAATAAAAGCATGAATGATCATTTCCAGGTCCTTCAATGGATCATTTCCAAAGGCACCTCAAACAACATCACACACAAAAAATGCACAAGACACTGGTTCAAAACGGCCAAAACTGAAAATCGTCAATCATACAATCATACAAATACAAAAGAAGATATATATTTGTATGATCAGACAAAGCTTTAGGCAGAAAGCTGGACATTGTATAAAGCAGGGGTCTCAAACATGTGGACAACAAAGTGCAATGTCTGTGTGGCCCCCACTGAGAGTCTGGGCTAATATGGCATGTTATATCTCATTTTAAAGCTAAAATTATCAATAAAACAAGCACATTTATTTCATCATAGACGTTGAACCCCATTCAAGCAGCTGCACTCATTATGTCCATTAAGATAGATGGATTAATTTAAATATAAATATTGTCACATTCAATACATGTAATGAGTTGGACAAAATGCCTTCATGATTATAACAGATGCAAATGAGCTATGAGCAAACTTGTTTTCATAACATATTTTTAGAGAATTAAAAGATTGCTCAGTTTGAAATATATAGGTAATTGGATCAATTTTGGGGCTAAATTACATGTGCAAAGTTAAATAGTTTGTGCCATTTTAGTAGATGAATACCGTATTTGAATGTGCATAGATCTGTTTGCTCCAATGTTCATATTTCTTGGCACACATGATAAATATACCCCTAATGCGGACTATCCTAATCCAGACCTGACCTCATACGTCCCCGAGCAGAAGTAAGTTTGAGACCCCTGAAAGAGACCATGTCTGGTAAAGTTCTATTTTAGGTTTTTATCCATATCCATTTAACCAAACCTATGAACTTGCTAATTTCAACCACACATCCGGGAATCTCTCATATTCACAGCCTCCTCCCTCTGAAGCACCTGCTGCTTTGAAGGTTGGGTCGATGATGATCTCACAAACCACATTATTTGTTTACATCACGATTTAATGAGAGTGTCAGGAAATCAAAAACCATGCATTTGTGTTATTCAAAGAAAGTCACCGTCAAACTGCTCAGCTGCGCTCAGGTAAGAAACAGAAACTTTGTAATGTTTACTTTCAATAATTGGTGACATACAATATCATCTCCATACAAGAGTGTAAATACAGTTGACACTACTTCTGTAAATCAACTTACATTGTATATAACCAACAAAGGCACCATAGGCAAGGAAAGTTTATTTGTATAGCGTGGGTCATACACAAGGCAAAACAAGAAAGAGGCTGAAAGTGATGTGTCACTTGTTTTTTCCCCCAGAAATGGCCGATATAGAGCTGCTTCTCAACAATTCCTGCCTATTTTCCAAAACTGCTTCCTACATGGTGCTCTCCTACACTGTGGTTTGGCCGGTTCTGCTCTTCCCTCTTTACTTCTTCGTCCTCAGCACCGGTTTTCAAAGATGGAGGAAAAACAGGCGCTCTACTGTGAGCCACACCGACTTCTTCACTTACCACAGTATTCCCTTTGAGATTCTTGTCTACTGTGGTTCTATCTATGTATGCCATGCTTTTTTCCAGTCTGATTATCATTTTGCTCTGGTTGGAGTTCATTTTTGTATGTTGGGTACTCCCGGAATACTGACACCACAGACCCTCACATGTACTGAACGTTACCTTGCCGTGGTTTATCCTGTTGTGTATTTGCGTTTGAGAAAGCGGCAGTGGATTTGGGCCAGATATTTTGTCATTTTCATTATTTGGTTGTTCTGCCCTTTGTGGTTGATCTTGTTGGTGTTTCAAAAGCCCCAAGTCCAATTCCGTCTCATTTTTATGCTAGTGGGAATAGACACTTGCATCATTCTGTTTTGCAGCATCGGAGTCTTACGCACTTTGAGGAATCCAAGTCCAGGTGAAGGGAAAGGCATAAGCCAATCAAAAAGAAGGGCCTTTTATACCATTTTAACAATACTGTTGGTTTTCATTTTGTGGATCGCAGGAGAAATGGTCACATATGCGATCGAGAGTATGGATGCACTCAAGACAGAGGGTTTGTGTTTATTACAGATCTCCGTTTGTTGGATTCAACTTCCAAACAGCCTTGTGTTGCCACTGCTTTTTCTGCACCGGGTCTGGAAAAAGCCCTGCTGAGACAGGGCCTAGCATTCACTTATCTTTAATAACTAGTCACTAATTTTCAACAGGGATGGATTTTGGAGGTTCATGTTAAATGCATATCACAATAACTACAGTCTCTACATTGCATCGAGCATATAATTAAGTAGTAAAAGAAAATAATATAAAATCTGTTATAACAATGAGCTTTGAACCCATTTGTTTCATTTATAAATGGATTAAGACCAGACCTGGACCAAGACCAAACCCGGGCTAAGACCAGACCAGGAACAAGACCAGATCAAAAACTAAGACCAAATCTGGACCAGATCAAGATCAAGACATGACCAAGTCTCTGAAAAAGCCAGCCAAGACTTGACCCAGACCAAGACCAGATCAAGACTGACCGGACCCAACTAAAACCAGAATCAAACCGAGGCCAGGCCAGACTGGACCAAGACCAGATCCAGACTAAGACTGGACCCTGACCAAGGCCAGAACAAGAACAAGATTCATTCATTCATTCATTCATTCATTCTCATCCTTTTGTTATCAATTTCTGGGTCAGGGGGGCAATAAGAGCTGCCAGGTGATTCACATAGCACCAGTCCCTCGCTGATCCTCCTGCAGGTGGTGGGTCCACAGGAAGATGGCTATCAGAACAAGATCAGAATCAGACCAAAACAAGATCAGAATCAGAATCATTTTTATTGCCATGTAAGTACCAGGAAGTCACAGACTACGAAATTGATTTGGCTCAATGCAACAGTCAAAGAAGAGGGATAAAGAATAGAGTAGTAAGGTATAAAGATAAAAATAAAATTATAGCAATTACAATACAAGGGCACTTGGTGCACACAAAATGCAGTAAGCGGTGCAGTAAAGTGACTTTGTGATGGGCAGTAAAGTGACTTTATAAAGGGCGGGGGAACAGGTTTTGAAGTATTCAAGAGTCAAACAGCAGAGGGGAAAAAACTGTTCTTATGGTGGGAGGTTCTGGTCCGAATGGAGTGTAGTCTCCTGACTGAGGGGAGGGGTTGGAACAGTTCATGTACAGGGTGAGAGTTTCAGTTTCAGTCTCAGTTTAGTTTATTTCAAAGGGGACAATGCATTTTAATAAAACATATGATTAAACATGAGTTTAAAAAGCCAGAATTAGCCAAGGAGGCTATTTTTCATCTGTAGTCCCCTGGCCCTGATGTTAAAAAGCCATTAAAATACATGAAAATACATTAACACTACAAAATTACGAGAGGGTTCGGCTTTGAACAACAAGCCCGGCCTCGAGCTCGGGCGACGTACAGGTCCTGCAGCGATGGAAGGCTGCGGCCGATCACTTCCTCTGCAGAGCGCACGATGCGCTGTAGTCTCTGTTTGTCCCTGACTGTGGCTCCAGCGAACCACACGGTGATGGAGGAGGTGAGCATGGACTCGATGATGGCCGTGTAGAACTGCATCAACATCTGTGCAGGCAGCTTGGCTTTCCTGAGCTGCCGCAGGAAGTACATCCTCTGCTGGGCCTTCTTGATGAGGGAGCTGATGGTCGGCTCCCACTTGAGGTCCTGGGTGATGGTGGTGCCCAGGAAACAAAAGGACTCCACAGTGGTGATGGGGGAGTCCATCAGGAAAGGCAGGGGCGGGGGGACAGTGCTCTTCCTGAAGTCCACAAACATCTCCACTGTCTTCTGGGCGTTCAGCTCCAGGTTGTTACCACTGCACCAGGACACCAGCCGGTCCACCTCCCTCCTGTAGGTGGACTCATCGTTGTTGGAGATGAGTCCAATGAGGGTGGTGTCGTCCGCGAACTTGATCAGCTTCACGGAGTCGTGGCTGGAGGTGCAGTGGTTGGTGTACAGGGAGAAGAGCAGGGGAGAAAGAACACAGCCCTGTGGAGCTCCTGTATTTATAATCCGAGAGTCCGAGACATTCTTCCCCAGACGCACTCGCTGCTTCCTGTCTGTCACAAAGTCAGTGATCCACCTGCAGGTGAAATCGGGCACGTTGAGCTGGGAGAGCTTGTCCTGGAGCAGGGATGGCAGGATGGTGTTGAAGGCAGAGCTGAAGTCCACAAACAGGATTTTGGCATAGGAACCCGGAGAGTCCAGGTGCTGTAGGATGTGGTGGAGGGTCAGGTTTATGGCGTTGTCCACAGATCTGTTGGCTCTGTAGGCGAACTGCAGAGGGTCCAGGAGGGGGGAGGTGAAGGACTTTAGGTGGGGGAGGACCAGGCGCTTCAATGACTTCATGACTACAGATGTCAGAGCCACGGGTCTCTAGTCATTGAGTCCAGTGATTCTGGTCACTGAGCCACTCCATCACTGACTCTGGACTAAATGAAATAGACTTATAGACAGGATGTAACCATATATTAGGCCAAGACCAGCAAACAACTGAATAAGTTAACAATAGAAAATGCATATAGAGAGAGAACATAACCCCTGTGCTGGCATCACTTCACTGGCTCCCTATCATATTCAGGGTTGATTTTAAATGGTTTTGACCCTGTACATCTGACAAAGTTGTTTTCTCTGTCTGCTTCTGGCAGCTCAGTGAAGTCGGAAACTCTGGAATAATTTATCTCCATATATCCGGTGTAGTTTCTTCATTGGAAGTTTTTTTTATCTAGTCAAAAAATATAAGTGTGACTCGTATTATTACAGTTACGAAGTTCTATGGTTTTATATTGTACATGTATTTGTGTGTATTTTGTGTTTGTTTTTCTTTTTTGCATGTGAAGCATTTTGGGCAGTTGGTGTTATGGTGTTGGTTATAAATGTGCTATACAAATAAAGCAGAAATTACAGTGTTTGGGGTCTGATTTATCTTCTTTACAGTTTTTCTCAGTCACTTTGGTGCATTTCTCACATCAGACTTAAAGTTCTCAAAACAATTAGTTCAACCTCCACAACATTAAGTCATGTGTGACATCATTGCAGCAGTTTCTCCTATGAACTCTTTACAAATTCTTTTGTTCATGTATCAGTTACTTTCATACAATACTCTGCTGTTTTTTAACATTATCATTTGCTTTTGTGCTGTCAGTCAAAATGAAACTTACTTATGACTTCTGAATAGTCATTCCCTATAAAACCAATAGTCCTCATTTCATCGCTTCGGTCATCACATACAAAATTCTTGAAATAGTTCAAAATCATATTTGTCAAGCTAATTTCATACATTCCTTTCTTCTTCTTTTTTCCTGTAAATCTTTCTTAAATTGAACAATGTCCCTCAGGTGAATTTCAGCTTCACTCATGACGAGGTGTGTGTTTTCTTGTTTACATTTGTCACAGTTTTTACCATAATGATATTTATTTATTTGTATGTTACACACATACATACTGTACAAACATACATAGACACACACATACATATATGTCAGTTACCTCTCTAAATACAGTCTTTGTGTAACTTTACTGTAGTTTACTGTAAATGTCTGTACAGGTCGTGTATAGTGTGCTCATAGTCGTGCTCAAGTGTCACCGAGATCTGACTTTTTTACATTGAAAACACAGAGAGAGTCAACTTTCACAATGAAAACAAGACTAAGTCATTTGAATGTTGTTCATACTCAATGGTGTTAGGACTTATTATTTTGACAACACAGACAGTTTCAGTGACGTGAAAACTTGCTTTGGAGGAATTGACTTTTCATTTTGTGAAAGTGATGCACTTTTGCAGGTTATCCACGAGGTTTTGCAGTTTGAAATAATTGTTCTGAGAAATGCATCAACTGTTGTGTAAGTGTGAAGAATGATGTGAAAAATGCACCAAAGCGACTGAGAAAAACTGTAGTGTTTCGTTGAAAACTGGTTGGAAGGTGCATGGTCTCTTGTACAGTACATCATCCTTCTAAAATGGATGGTTCATTTTTTTTAAAGAAATTACTTTTAACTATTTCCCTTCAATCTTATGTTTCTTGCACAGCAGTGTCAACAATGATGTTTCAAAACCTCGCAGCCTCCAACACAAAGCCTCATTGCCTTTGGTACAGTTTTGTTTCAATCCAAGCAGCTGCAATCATGTTAATATAAATATATAGATACAATATAAATATTCTGATATTGCAATAAAAGTCATAATTCAGTCAAAATGCCTTCGTGATTATAAAAAGTCACAAATGTAAAGACTGAGTGAATAGCAAACTTTCTACAGAACCTTGAGTCTTGGTTTCATTTGATTAGAGAATGAGAAGATGTCACAGTTTGAAATAAAAGGTTAAATCTAATCAAACCTGAAGCTAAACTTCATGTGCAAAATAAAATAGTTTGTCCAGTTTTAGTCGTTTTATTCTATATCAGAATGTGCATAGATCTGTTCAATTCAATTTTCATATATTTTGCACAAACACGCAATACATATTCCCCCATTCATCCTCACCCAGATTGGGCCTCCTGCGGCCCCGAGCTGAAGTGAGTTTGAAACATAAAAAAACAACACAATATATATTGCGTTGTTTTTTTTTAATACAATGAAAAACATTAAGGACAAAATTACAATTATCATCCAGATGGTTGTAACAAATGTACTGTAATGCAGCCCGCGGAAATTCAATTTGGTAGACGTCAGCCAAAGTTACCCCCTCCAGGCCGGTTCGCATCCCCAGCCTATCGCACAGCAAACGCCCCCTTCCAATCACCCGTACCGGCCAGGCCAGCCGCTTAAAAGCGGAGAAACTCTCACTTCACGGCCTCTCGAAGCCTGCAAAGAATCGTTCTGGAGGAATCGCTTGTCTACTCACGCTTACTCGTGCGTGTCCCTGCTGTCCTCTGTCTTGCTGCGTGTGGTCTGCTCCTCCTCCGCGTCGCTGCACCTGCTGCGGGTCTCGTGCTGTGGTCCGTGGGTCTTTGCCGCTCTCCT
Organism: Knipowitschia caucasica; assembly: GCA_964034765.1. Classification (NCBI taxonomy): domain Eukaryota; kingdom Metazoa; phylum Chordata; class Actinopteri; order Gobiiformes; family Gobiidae; genus Knipowitschia; species Knipowitschia caucasica. The sequence goes on along the minus strand of OZ035841.1, from coordinate 12,534,177 downwards.
CCTTTGCGGGCTCTTTCTCCGGGTTCGCCGCTGCTCGTCTCGTCGCGGCCTGCTGCTGCATACGGCCGGTCTGGCCCGGTGCGGTGGGAGCCGTGCGCATCCCTGCCTCCTCGTGCCGGTACGGTGTGGTGCCGTTGTGTTGTCCCTTGTCTTCTGGCGTTGTTGGTAAGTATGAGATCTGCGGACGGTTTATTCCCCTCGCATTGTACTGCAGGCTCAGTTGGCCCCGCGTTTTGTACCGCAGACTCAGTTGGCCCCGTGCATTGGTGGGCAAGCTTCAGTTTAAAGCCCTCGCATTGTTCTGCAGGCTCTCTTAACCAAGCTCCGTTAAATCTTTCACTCTGACTGCAAGCTCCGTTTAATCCTTCACATTGGACTGCAAGATCTCAGTTTAATCCCTCACATTGGACTGCGTGCTCTCAGTTTTAATCCCTCACTTTGGCCTGCAGGCTCTCTTTAAATCCCTCTCTGGACTACGAGCTCTGTTTAAATCCCTCTCTTTGGACTGCAAGCTCTGTTTAAATCCCTCTCTTTGGACTGCAAGCTCTGTTTAAATCCCTCTTGGACTGCGGCTCCCAAATTGAATCCCTCACATTGGACTGCGAGCTCTCAGGTTAATCCCTCACGGAACTGCTTATATCTGGAACTGTTATACCGTATCTGGAACTGCTTCATATGGAACTGCTTATATATGGAACTGCTATATATGGAACTGCTATATATGGAACTGCTTATATATGGAACTGCTTATATATGGAACTGCTTATATATGGAACGGCTTATATATGGAACGGCTTATATATGGAACTGCTTATATATGGAACTGCTCATATTGGAACTGCATATATGGTACTGCTTATATCTGGAACGCTTATATATAAAAATAAATAAATATAAATAAATATAAATAAATATAACTAAATATAACTAAATAAATAAATAAAAATAAAAAACTGCAGGCTCTGTTGGATCCCTCACACTGGACTGTAAGCTTTCAGTTTAAACTCCTCACTTGGACTGCGGGCTCAGTTAATCCCTCACTTGGACCGTAAAACCTGTTTAAATCCCTCACACTGGACTGCAGCTCTCGGTTTAATCCCCCACTTGGACTACAAGCTCTCAGTTATAAATCCCTCTTTTAGGACTGCGGGCAATGTTGAATCCCTCACTCTGGACTTCAAGCTCTCAGTTTAATCCCTCACCTCGGACTACAGGTTCTCAGTTAAACGCCTCACTTGGACTGCGGGCTCAGTTTTAATACCTCACTTTGGACTGCAAGCTCTATTTAAATCCCTCACATTAGACTGCAAGCTCTGTTTAGGTCCCTCGGCGTCTCGTGTCCCGCAACCTCTTCCCGGCTCTCCGTAAGCCCGAAGTCGGCACGCGGCTCGGGCGCGGGAGGTGTCCGTGGGCTACGTCTTTGGCCCCTTCTCTCCGTCTCGCTCTAACCCGATGGGCATCGCCACCCGCAAGCACTCCAGGAAGAAGCGTCTCATACTCGTCCTCTCCTGTCCCCGCTCCGGGCCCGCCCGACCATCAACAGCCCCTTCCCTCCAGCGCCCTTCTCCCTGCAGTCCGCTACCGTGGACCACGCGATCAGGCTGATAAAGACTTTCGGCCCCGGCTCCTGGCTCTCCAAGGCCGACATCCCGGACGCGTTCGAGCTGCTGCCATCCACCCCGACCACTGGCGCTGTTCAGGGGTCAAGTGGCGTCGGAGTTCTTCTTCGCAGTGCGCCTCACCTTTGACTGCCGGAGTAGTCCCTCTCGTTCAACAATCTCTCGGAGGCGCCGTGTCGGTTTCTGCTTAATTACGCGCGGCTCCCCTCTGTCTGCATCTCCCCGATGATTCCCTCATAGTCGACCCACCCTCAGACTGCTCCGGGGGCTCTCTCCGCAAGCTCAGGCCCGCCTTCTCTGCCCTCGGATTCCTTCACTCTGGAAAGACCACAGGCCCCGCCAACGCTCTGGAGTTTCTCGGCATCCGCCTCGACACACGCGCCATGGAGGCCTCCCTCCCGCTGGACAAGCTCGAACGCATCCGCGCTTTCTCCCGGTCTGCCTTGGCCTTCCCGTCACTTCGAGGCGTCCTTGCTCTCCCTCCTCGGGCATCTTAATTATGCCATTCGTATCATTCCCCAAGGTCGTTCTTTTAATTCCAGACTCCTCTCCCTCGCCGGCTCCGTCTCCTCCCTCAACGATGCTGTCTGCCTGGACGCGGGGTGCCGCTCCGACCTGGCGTTTCGGTCCCGTCTGCAGAGCCGCTGGGATGGTGTATCTCTTTTTTTTACAGTGACGTCATCCTGTCTCAGATGCCCCGCGGTTCTTCACGGACGCAGCCCCGTCCGTGGGTTTTGGGGGTTTTTCCAGGACCAGTGGTTCGCCGGGCCCCGGCCCGACGCTTTCCCTCGAAGCATCTCCTCCGCGCTCCACGAGATATATCCCGTGACCGTAGCCTGCGTGCTGCGGAACCATACGTGGCATAGGAAAAGGATTTCCGTGACGTGCGACAACCTCGACGTCATTGAAATAATTAACAGAGGTCGTTCATCCTCTCCCCAAATCACATCCTCCTTAGACGCATCACATGGCTCTCAGTCCTGAACAATTTATCATCACTGCTCGTCACGTCCCTCGTCACCTAACTGTCTTGCTGACTCTCTCTCTCGCTTTAAATTCCAGGAGTTCTGACGCCTATGCCCTTCTGCCAATCCATCGCCATGCCAGATCCCCTGCACGGAATACCTCGCCCCGGCCTAGTCCCTCCGTCTCTTCACCTTCTCTCCTCCGCTGCATCCTACATGAAAATGGGCTTCTTACGCATAAGCGAATTCACAAACTCTCACGCCACCTTTAATGCATCCCGAGACATTGCCTTCTCTGACCTGTCATATTATCCCGACTACTTCAACCTCCACCTCAAGCATTCCAAACGCAAAGGCGCTTGCAACATAGTCATAGCTCATTCTGACACTTCTCCCTGTCCCTACAGATCCATGATGCATTACACTCGCCTCCGCTCTCGGAAAGGAGATCTCAACGGACCGCTTCCTCACTCCCGATAACCTCCCCATGACATCCAACTGGTTCAGAGCCCAACTCAAGTCTGTACTGCTGCTTCGTAACTTGTCCCCTCATCTCTACACAGCTCACTCTCTCGGATAGGCGCTGCCACGCGTGCCGCTTCCCTGGGTCTCCCCATTCTGCCTCAGCAGCTGGGGCGCTGGTCATCTTCGGCCCTCTCCTCATACATCAGGCCGGACACTTCGACTAGTCTGGCAGCCCAGCGCCTCTTGGCATCTCCATAAAACACTCGCAAAACTTCCTGGTGGCGGCAGCAGCTGAGTATCCGCAAGTAATGGTCACAGTATATAGCGGTCACAGTATATAGCGGTCACAGTATATAGCGATAGCGGTCACAGCATATAGCGATAGCGGTCACAGCATATAGCGATAGCGGTCACAGCATATAGCGATAGCGGTCACAGCATATAGCGATAGCGGTCACAGCATATAGCGATAGCGGTCACAGCATATAGCGATAGCGGTCACAACATATAGCAAAAAATGGTTAGCGGTCACAGCATATAGCAAAAAATGGTTAGCGCATAACGGTCGTCAGCATATAGCGATAGCGGTCATAGCATATAGCGATAGCGGTCACAGCATATAGCGATAGCGGTCACAGCATATAGCGATAGCGGTCACAGCATATAGCGATAGCGGTCACAGCATATAGTGATAGCGGTCACAGCATATAGCGATAGCGGTCACAGCATAGCGATAGCGGTCACAGCATAGAGCAGTCACGACGTCTGTCCCCTCCAAACCAGGCTGCAAAACTCCATCAACACTCAGCCTTTTTGGGGATTGGCGCGCTCCATCGCAGGAGCCTCTCCGATCTGAAGGCCGCACCGGGGCCTAGGGCGCCGAACCTCCTCTCAATAAAATACTCAAAAGCTTCTTGTTTTCTCGTCTCTCCAAATTGAAATGCAGCCCGCGGAAATTCAATTTGGTAGACGTCAGCCCAAGTTACCCCCTCCAGGCCGGTTCGCATCCCCAGCCTATCGCACAGCAAACGCCCCCTTCCAATCACCCGTACCGGCTAGGCCAGCCGCTTAAAAGCGGAGAAACTCTCACTTCACGGCCTCTCGAAGCCTTGCAACCACCGCCTCCCCTCCTCCTCCTCTTCACCCTGCCTCCAATCTGCCTTCAATCTGCTTCCCGCTGCCAAATGCCGCCACCAGTGCCTAGGTCCCGGGGGATTGGCGCGCTCCATCGCAGGAGCCTCTCCGTTCTGAAGGCCGCACCGGGGCCTAGGGCGCCAAACCTCCTCTCAATAAAATACTCAAAAGCTTCTTGTTTTCTCGTCTCTCCAAATTGAAATGTTGTGGTGACCCACAATGTTATACGGGTTGAGAGTAACAGATCACCCTTCATGAAGATTCCAAGTTACTCAAAGGAGGTTCTATGTAAGTAGAACCTCCTTTTCTGTTATTTGTTACTTCCAATCCGTCATAACAGCATTTACTTCCAGCAAAAATCAACAACACAGCGCATCTAGCTAGGAGGATATAGACTCGTCTCTGATTGGCCGAGAGCGGACCAGGGCCCGCCTTCCCAGGGGTCAAGAACTGCATAGCATATTGAATTAAGTTGAACTTATGTGGCAATGCAATATGCAATATGCAATGCAATCCAGAGGGAGGTGCTGTTTCACAACACATTAAATGAAACTTAACATACTCAAATGTGGAATACAAGTCAAAATAGGATATGACATGCAATTTTGCCAAATACAACTTTAAACTAAATGCCATGTTAAGAATGAATAGAACAATGAATAAAGAGGCCAAATTTCCATGTCAATATGCTATTCATTTCAAAATCTTGTAATTTGCAATATATAAAGACATTGTATCGACACTTTACATATTGAATTGCCATTAGAACTTTTGGAATAGAACATTAAATGTCAAAATTGGATATAACATTACACTTTGACAAATACAAATACAAAATAAATACTAAAATAACATAATGCACAGCCATTTGACAAATGAATAGACAATTGAATTAAGGTGCCAATAGTCTTCCATAGTCTCCTGTCTCATACTTTTCCCAACTCCACAAGCGTTCCTCTGGCTGCGCCCGTACCGGCTTGAGTTGATGGAAAAAATGCTGGCGGTGATGGGCACGGCAGACTCCGCATTTCTTTTCACTCACATATTTCTACGTCAGCTCCCAGCAACCGTGCGTACTGCTTTGGCCAGTTCTCCTCTCTCCTCCTCTAAAAACTATTGTGCTCTGGCTGCTGAGGCAGACAGGGTTTTTTTGGCTAATCGGCAGCAGTTTGTGCATGCTTTGCTCCCCACCCAGCCGCACGCTGTTGTTTCGGTTGTGACGGCTGCAGCAGTGGCGGCCCGCCGTCAGCATGAGGGCGGTCTATGCTACTATCACAGCAGGTTTGGAGTGAAGGCGAAGCAGGGCCGTAAACCATGCAGTTTCCGGCCCCAGGGAAACGCCAGGGCCGGCGCTCAATAGCGGCTATGGGCGCGGGCCATGACTCCAAGCTGCTTTTCATAACTGACACGTTGTCTAGAACTCACCACGCCCATGTTTTTGTCTGCTGTGGCTAAACATGCCGTGGAACACCACATTACCACAGCGGGCCCCCCAGTCTACACTCGAGCTCGGCGCTTGGACTCAGCCAAGCTTGCAATTGCTAAAGAGGAGTTTGCCACCATGGAGCAGCTCGGAATAGTTCGGCGTTCTAAAAGCCAGTGGGCCTCCCCGTTGCATATGGTTTCGAAGGCTGATGGGGGTTGGCGCCCCTGTGGTGATTTTTGTTGCCTGAACAATGCCACTGCCCCTGACCGTTACCCGGTGCCGCACATACAAGATTTCTCCGCCCACCTGGCGGGCACCACCATTTTCTCCAAGGTGGACCTGGTGCGCGGTTACCACCAGGTGCCAGTTACCCCGCGGGACGTGCCCAAGACAGCGGTCATCACACACTTTGGCCTGTTCGAATGTTTACGTTGTTGACGTTTCAGTGCCTGATGGACAATGTACTGCGGAACCTGCCGTTTTTGTTCGTTTACCTGGACGACATCCTGGTAGCCAGCGCGTCAGCGGAGGTCCACCTTACGCACCTCCGTTTACTGTTTGAGCGTCTTAAAGAGCACGGCCTCATCATCATTCCAGCCAAGTGTGAATTTGGCCGGTCGTCCATCACCTTCCTCGGCCACCACGTCACTCCGCAGGGGGTGGTGCCACTCCCCGCGAAGGTGAAAGCGATCATTGATTTCCCGCGCCCCAACACCATGAAGCCCCTGCAGGAGTTCTTGGGGATGGTAAATTTTTACAACCGGCATATCCCCCGCGGTGCTCACCTCATGCGGTTGCTGTAGGAAGCTTTACGGGATAAAGGACCTACAGACAGTGTGGACTGGTCCGCGTCATTTCCGTTTTTTGTTGGAGGGGCGACAGTTCACGGCCACAGTTCGTTGACCCCAAGCCGCTGACATTTGCCATGGCCAAGTCGACAGAGCCGTGGTCGGGTCGGCAACGACGTCAACTCTCTGCGATCTCGGAGTACACCACCGACATTCAACACGTGGCGGGGAAGGACAATGTGGTCGCGGACTGCCTTTCTAGGGCAGTGGCAGGGTCTGTCCACTTGGGCCTGAACTATGCAGAGATGGCAGCGGACCAAGTTGCGGACCCCGAGGTCCAAAGTTACCGGACAGCCGCCACAGCTCTCCGTGTGCAAGAGGTTGTGTTTGATGCTGCCAACGCTATGCTGCTCTGCAACGTCTCAATGGGCAAACCTCGTCCTCTGGTGCCTGCAGCCTGGAGGCGCAGGGTTTTCAACACCATCCACGGCCTTTCTCACCCGGGGGTGAAAGCCTCTGCCAAGCTAGTGGGGGTCAAGTTAATGTGGCCTGGTCTTCGCAAAGACGTCAGGTATATAACTACATTTTATCATTTTGGTCGTAAATTAATGTGTAAGAAATATTAATTCCACAAATGTGTTCATAAGAAGATGTTTCTTGTCCTTCTCTAGAAAAGTTTTTTTTGGCAGTATTGTTAGCTCCACTGCTAGTTTGTGTCAAGTTTACTCACAAATATAAGATTGAGGCCCACAGGGACAGGGTCTGCTACGTCTAACAACCAAGGATGAGTAAAGCACAGAGGTGTTCTTCATATTGCTCAGGGCAACAGCGCGAAATATAGATACACTGGAGGATTGGGGCTGGTATCAACACATTACCCACATTGATTCGGGGCAAAGGCTTCATCAAATGTAAATGCTAAGAATGTAAACATGTTGGTTTTAAAATAACATGGTAAGCTGTAAAACTAGCATTGACGCTAGCCTTAACTAAACACTGCCAAGAAAAACGTTTCTAGAGAGGGACAAGAAACATCTTCTTATGAACACATTTAATGGAATTAGTATTTCTTGCACATTTATTTACGACCAAAATGATCAAATATAGTAGTATACCTGATTTTGAGCCACATTGTTAATGTTATTGCCCTCTGCCACGATCAACTCTGCGCAGGCTCAATCGTTAATGTCTGTGAGCAGTGACGTAATATTGACAGTTTGCTCACTGCTGAAATTCTCAAAGAAGAAAATACAAGCACACAAAAAAAATCTTATTCACAAGTACAAAATCACACATACAGTTTTATATTTTTTTATTCTTAATTACGAAATTCCATGTCTTTTTAGTTTGTATTATTTTAATCATGAATTAATAACATATTTTTATGCACAAATACCAATAAATATGCAAAAAAGATTTTTTAGACATGCACGTCTTTATTGACAGTAACCTTACCCCATACATATAGCAACTATTTAGGCCAAACTTTGTCAGTAATTGGTCACTACTTTTCACCAGAGAAAGGAATGCACATCTCAACATCTGTTTGAATAATAAGCTGCCCTAATAAGAACCCCTGTTTGTTTAACCTAGAAACAGATTAGGACCAGACCTTGACCCAGATCAGACCAAGACAAATACCAGACCAGGATCAACACAAGCCACCTCAACTGGTTTCTCTTGACGTGAAGACACAGCAGCTCTACTCCGAGCTCCTCCCGTTTGACTGAGCTCCTCACCCTATCTTTAACCCTTGTATTATGTTGGAAAAAAATTACATTGATTATGTTGCGGGTCATTTTGACCCGTACTGTGTAAATGCACTCAAAACAGTCAAGAAAACTGGTTAAACCAATAACAACTTTATTTTAGGTTATATAAATATTTAGAAAAGTGACATACAATACATTTTTTATTCCAACGCTGTATTTAAGAATTATTTAGTCTACAGTAATGTTCTTGTCCTCGTCTCGGATCAAAATGACAATTCTTCACTCCTTCTTTTCTCCTGCCATGCTTTCTCCTTCCTTTTTCTCATCCTGTTTTCCTTCTCTCTGTTCATCCTTCTATATTCCCTTCTTTTCTCTTCCTTCCTTCCTGTCTCCCTTCTTTCCTTCCTACCTTCCTTTCTTCCTCCCTTCCTCTTCTTTGACCAAAGATTCGTCCTCTGAAACCTCCTTATCGTAGGAAAATTGACAATCTGGATCAGCAATAACATTGTCCTCTGTCTCTGAAAAATCCTCTGTTTCTGAAATCTCTTCCTCTACATCATTGTCCCAGTTAAAAATCTGAAGCCGCCTCAGATGTCATCCTTCTGGAGCTCATTTTTGCTGAGTTTGTCTAAAGCCTAGCGTACATCGACAGAGTAACTGGAGACAACTAGTTGCAAGGCGGCTTTTGGCAACTGAGAGTAGATGATGGAGATGATCAGTTGAAATCGGTCGATGTGAGCGCTCTTACAACTGCAGATAAACAGTCGATCTCCGGATTCAGTCAGTTGCCCGTGTTCTACTTTTTGGCAACTAGTTTTACTCAGATCTGGAGATACATGTATCACCCGATGTGCGCGCTCCAACAACATTTGTGTATTGTGTGTATTGCGCCCTCTACAGTTTATGTCAGAAAACACACTGTAGTTGAGGCCAGTTGCTGTCGATGTACACGCTGTTATTCCCAAGACTGGCCTGCTACTAGGAGATGCCCGTTTTCACCACATTGTCGATGTGTGCGGGGCAGGAACTCAAAGGTAACGGATATAATCAGTTGCCAGTCCGATGTACGCTAGGCAAAAGTGATGACATGAGAACAGTGACAAGGACAAGTGTGAAAAAGTTCCCTCTCCTCACACACCTGGCTCTGGCTCTCAGAGGCAATCAACATACAATGTCAAAGAGACATGTTTTTTTGGATCTGAACAACTATTTACCCACATTAAAGCGTCTGGGTCAAAATGACCCGCAACATCATCTTTGTATACAAACTCTGCACAGACATTCCACTACACATCAAAGTGTCCAGATTTTACACACCTGTTCATGACCCTAGATGAGGAAAAGTCACCAAATTTCAGCAAGAAAAAGAAAGGATAACCAGTACTTTGATCAACTCAAAAACTGAAATGGGTCAAATTGACCCTTAACATAATACAAGGGTTAAGGGAGCCCCACTCTGCAGAGGAAGCTCATTTTGACCGCTTGTATCCATATTACCCAAAGGAACAAAGATTGAGCGGTAAATCAAGAGCTTTGCCTTTCGGCTCAGCTCCCTCTTCACCACGACGATCCGATACATCGACTGCATCACTGGGCACGCTGCACCGATCCGCCTGTCAATCTCACGCTCCATCATTTCCTCACTCGTGAACAAGACTCCGAGATACTTGAACTCCTCCACTTTAGGAAGGATTACTACACCCACCTGGAGAGAGCAAGGCACATTTTTTCCGGGAGAGCACCTTGGCCTAAGATTTGCAGGTGCTGACTCTCATCCCAGCTGCTTCACCCTCAGCACAGGTTTGAGATTAAAATCTCACTACTCTTTGTGTATCCGAGATTCGTCCATCGGTCAAAGTCTCCTCTATAACAATAGAATATGCACATTACCCCTGGACTGGTCTTACTTCACTGGGCGGCTGAGTGGATAGATCTCGCTTCTCAGCAAAAAAGTCCTGGGTTCTAAACCCAGTTAGAACAGGGTCTTTCTGAGTGGAGTTTGCATGTTCTTCCCGTGTCTGCCTAGGTTTCCTCCAGGTGCTCCGGTTTCCCCTACCACTAAAAACATGTACAATAGGTCTGGCATGCGCCTCCTGACCCCGCTCCCATCTCTGTGTGAGAGGACAAATGCCCAAAAATAACAATTGTAAACCGCTTTGTGACTCTGTCGGTACACAAATACAGATTACATACTAACTTCACTGGCCGTCTGTCACATTCAGGGTTGATTTTAAGATTCTGATGCTTGTTTTTAAATTTTACTTTAAATGGTTTAGCTCTTGTATATTTAACAGACCTCTTATCTCTATCTCTGTCTGTGTCACCCCGGTGTTGTTGACACCATTCGACCTCGCTGTGTGAAGGTGAGGTTCTGTAGGTCTTCCCTTTCTGCTGCTGTCAGACTGAACAATGAGGACTGCTGAGCTGTTACATGTCATACATCTGTAAATAAGTAAATACAGTAATCATGTGCAATGTGTAATTCTGCAATTTCAGTCATTTACAGTATGTATCGAGAGATGTATCGATTTGTTGATATTAAAGCATTTACAGCTAGCTAAGAAAAACAGCAGTTATGAACAGTGTATATTGTGTGTGCTCCCTGTGTGCTCTGACTATGTGCGCTAAAACATTGAATTTTCCCCACTGTGACAATTAAAGGTTGATTTGTCTTCTGTCTGATCAGTGAGGTCAGACACTGTGGGATGTTTTTTTTTTTTTTAATCTAGTCTAAAGACCTATTTGTGACTATACTGTTTTGTATATGTATTTGTGTGTATTTCATGTGTTTTTTGTGTGCACATGAAGGACTTTGGGCTGCTGGTGTTGTTGTAAATGTGCTCTAAAAATAAATCTGACATTGACATAGATATAGGGTGCGTGTGGTCTCTTTTAGACTTTGGTTTTTTTTTACTGTTCCTTTACAAATTTCTATTCTATATATTCTATACATTCTATATATTTTTAAACACAATAAACAATCATGATTCTGGAAAAAGACTCGTTTTTTCACTCAAATGAACAGGTGTTGTGGTCTGAATGCTGCTTTGAATGTTTCCCATTTCAAGCCGCATGCGCATGACGATCAAGCCCATGTTGGGAATCGAATACGGTTGGTGTTTCGCGAAAATAAACTACTGCTTCAACATCAAATAATGCTCCTATTGTTCATAAGCTCAAGCTCTAACCCTTTGTGTATGTATGTTTGTGTGTATGCCAACTATACACATTCCCAAATCTGTGTAAGTGAGCACTTGCAGATGAAACCCATGGATATCTTCAAAGGTACAGAACATCCACAGTCAAATAAATACATACATTTTGACAAGGCTGATATTGTACCTGGGAAAGTGAAGGACACAGAGACAGAATGGAGACCAAAGCCTGGGTTCCTTAGACTTTGTGATGTTGTTTATTGGCCAATATTGTCTTGTCAAATATCCCACGTCTTCACAGAACAGCTGTGATCATAATAGATTGAACTCACTCTACCTACAGTCGGCCATGGTTTGATCATCATGAAAACTTCAAGTGCAAATAATAAGCCACACTTTTCAATGTTTGATTTTTAAATGTGAAATGTATTGAATCATGTATAATTTAGCTTTCACCTCACTATTGCCTGCCACATTGTATTATTGTCTTTCACAACATAATCCAATAAAGAGATGTCTGTATTTGGGGCCCAATCAGAGGTTCTTGGGGGATGAATACTTTATCATGGCGTCGTATAACCCTCTTGTTACTCAGCTGAACCCTCTTCAAACCCAACTCTGGCTGAACCTCTAAAACTCTAACACCAAAAACAAAATCGCACGCAAAAAAAAAACGGATCTAAATGTGCAGGATCAAAACGCTGCAGTTTATTCTGGAGGCGCTGCTGTTTTTATTGGGTCACATTTGAATGATGTGGTGAACTTAATGCATCATTTGTCATAATTTAGGTTTTAGAAGAGGATAAATGTTTGGTGCTTCATGCAAATTCCAAAGCATTGGTTTAAAGTGAGCAGTCGACTAAACGATAGTCACAACACGGAGCTATGCACCACCAGCATCAAGTAAGAACATTTGTTATTAGTAGCTATTTGTATTAACCTAGACCTAAATTTAAAAAAAAATCTCAGCATTATAGATGCTGCTCCAAATTTGTTCGCTGAAATAGTAGGGACCATTATACTAATTCATATAGGATGATAATTATTACTCTTATCTAATCTAATTTTGACTACATGTATGTACCATGGCTATGTTTACACATTTTCTCAACTATTGTCTAAAGTTGGAGATTTTAGATTTGCTTCCTTATTATGCTAAAGCTATTGGAGACTTGCTTGTTTGTGATGCTAAAGTTAGAGATTTTATTTTATGTTAATTCAGTATTTTATTGTTCATTTATCTTGTGCTGCGTGCTTTTTATTCTGACTGTTCTGTCCCCGGTGATGCAACACTGTAGTTTAAAGGAGCCAATTTATGCTTGGTAAAAAATGTTATAGGCCAAAATAAAAAAGAATCTAAACTTGTTTTGCACACGACTGAAGGATTGTGTCTATCGCTCTTTTTACCGTACTGTGACATTTGTTTTGTGTATTATCTACAACACAAAAACATTGACCATTTTGTTGAATTTCCTCCTATCCATAGACATGAACTACACCATCATTGAGTATTTTCAAACATGCTTCTTACTGCCCAACATAAACTACCAGGCCATCGCCTTCAACCTGATCAACGTTCCCTTCATTTTCCCCGTGTGCGTCTACATCCTCTGTCTGGGGCTGCAGCGCTACAGGAGCAGAGCCCAGATCAGCCACACCGACTTCTTCACCTACAACATGGCGCTCATCCAACTCATCGGCATCTTAGGGTCTTGTCTTTTAACAGGAAATATGACGTTCATGAATTCCACAATTACAGTCACCGGTATCTTTTTGCTTTTGATCAATTCTACTGCAATTGTCACGTTTCAGGTCATTACTTGCCTGGAGCGCTACGTAGCTGTTGTTTACCCAGTCACTTATCTCAATATGAAATCAAAAACTTGGGCCGTGCTTCGAAACTCCAGCTGTGCTTTAGTTTGGGTGCAGTGTATTGTTGAGACTTTATTTTTACACCACAGTGCTGACTTTGACGCCTTTTTTATTCAGTGTGTGATTCATTTGACTTTAGGCCTTCTCATGATTATGTTTTGCAACCTTCGCATTCTGTTCGTGCTGATCCGTCCAGGGCCAGGAGAGGGCGCCAGAAACAGCCAGTCAAAGCAGAAGACGTTGAACATGATCTTGGTGATCACCGGAGCGCTCCTGGTGAAGTTTGGAGGTGATCTGCTCAGCACCTGTAGTTTCTTGTTTCTGACTGATGATAATATTGAGAAGTCCTGTGGGATATTTTTCTCAGTGATGTGGTTCAGTCTGCCGAGCACTCTCGTTTTACCGCTGCTATTTCTGCACCGTAATGGGAAACTGCAATGCAATAGAATTAAGAAGAGGAATGTTTTAAACAGCGTTACCAAATAATCAATCTAACAGCCTTTTCATGTCCACAAAGAACATATCTGTGTCAAAGTCTTTTCAAATCTTTTAAGTTAAAAATTACTGTTTTAAGCCTGGCTTCCTCGACATGGATGAGGATTGATAATTCATTTCTTCATGCAAACACAAAACACACGGCCTTTGCATAGGTCATCATTACCACTGCTACAAACTGTAAATAGTTCATACTTGCCAACAACAATGTTTTCTCAAATTATTTTGGTCCAATGTGTTTTTATTCTGGATTTTACTTTATATTAATTTTCTATATATGAATTGTTTATATCGCTGTTTAGTTTTAGAGAAGTGTCTAAATAATCTATTGTCTGCGGGGATTGTGTTGTGAAATTGAATAAAATCTATTGAAATAATCGTATTTAGTTTTTATATAGTGCTCTTCACGTCATTCATCTTTCACTCCATGCACAGTTTTGATAAATTACTAGTAGCCACAGCTGCCCTGGGGCAAACCGACAGAAGCGAGGCAAGCATTATGTGCCATCTGCCCCTCCGATCACCACCAACCATTCACGCACACACCAGACTAGCTCACACAGCTTCAAAGGCCTGACGGGATCTGGCTTTCGCAATGGACAACTTCACCTGAAACATTGGACAATTTCACCTGGGCATCCGTGACATGTTAACGACACAGACTGGAATCGAACCCAGAACCTCCTTGCCGTGATACGCAAGCTCTAGCTGTTGCACCACCGTGTCGCTCCTAAACATGGGGAGTCAGCACAGGATTGTAATGTATTCCCGTTCTGTTTCTACTCTGATAATGTTGAAATACAGGTTCTGTTTAGCTGCAATTGAAGAACAATATCTGGCTCTCATTTTTTTAAATGGATTTATTCATAGGTATGTATGAGATTCCTCCCTGTGATGTTTATAAGTTAATTTACCAAACATACCCACACACAATAATGCATATGTTTAAACAGCAATTTCTTCATCAGGGCAGTTGTAAAGTAAATACATAAACCATATATCAATCATATTTGACTGTGTGCACACTTGCTGATGTTGTGGTGCTAATGGCTTCGCTGGTTTTGAATGTGTAAAACGGCTTATTTGAATTCTGGTACCTCGCTCTGAAGCACTCGCACATACATCATTTGACTGTGGTTTTTAGTTCAGTGTATGTTGGAAAAAGATGTTTGTGTGTGTGTGTGTGTGCGTCTGTGTGTGTGTGTGTGTGTGTGTGTGTGTGTGTGTGTGTGTGTGTGTGTGTGTGTTTAGCTATATCATGTATAGAGGTATAGGGTACACTAGACATCCACACTTCCCCATACCAAGTTTGTGAACACACCCAAGGAATTCAGAAAAAAAGGTTGTATGTTTTAATCTTAATTTTATAGCTGAGATTGCTTTAATGGGTTTGATATATTTTCTGTGCTTTTTTTTTGTATTGTTGCATTCCCAGGGTGCATTTCTATCTCATGTAACCCCTGGGATCCAGAGTCAGTAAACAGAAGAATCTTCAATCGGATGAGAGGAAATCTCAGATTCTGGAATTGACTGAGGATTGGTTGATCGAGTCTATTTTCTTGAAATATTCACGGGTGTACTCGTTATCAGACAGCGATTAAAAGATATTTCCTCCCTTCAGTTTGGACATTAGATGTGATGAAATGCAGGACACAGCGTGAACTTGAAGCTGGTTTATGACGTATCAGGACGTGCACCAACAAATGTTGTCCCCAGACCAAGTACCCCTAGTGTGACCAAATGTGTGTGCGTACATCAGTAAAACATGTGAGGGACCACAATCTCAGCTTTGTTCATCAGATTCAAATTTTGGATTCAAGCAATTTTGGAAAGACCATTTGAAAAAATGAATGAAAGTGTTTAAGAGTGAAAGTGTTGAAGACAGAAGAGGAAGATGAAGACTTTCTCATGGAGAGTGATGAGGGCTCATTAAAAACGGTCTGGAAAAAATATATGTCCTTTATTGTAGTGGGCATAGACGTCGGAACTAGGGGTGCGGAGGGTGCGGCCGCACCCCCTCCGCGTGTGCGAGAAGTTATCATGATTCGAGATGTTGCGTCTATCCTGCGCCCCTTGCAGCCCCAAACCCGCTCCATGCTGTCGGAGGAGAAGCTTATGACGCTCTGTCTCTGGATATCTGTCGCGGCCTCTGAGCGCTCTTTCTCAGCCTTATTGCGCAGATTAAAGACCTGGCTACACCAGTGACGTGCGGTGGGGGATCAATCATGAGTTCATATGATTATACATCATATAGATCAACTAGACCTACAGAGAGGCTTATTCACAATTTGTTTGGCTACAGCAGAACATGTTTTAACGTCTGCATAGTTTGATACATACAAAACGCTAAAGTTTGTAAAAAGCGCATTTCCAAGTGTGTTAGGGTCCTTACCTTAGTTATTAATGAACAGCACAGACCAATTCAGTTCAGACCAGTCTCATGTTTAAGTCCAGATAATAGTTTGAGCGCAGATATGTAATCCTCCGTTTGGAAATAAGTTCAATGAGTTTTAAAAAGTAAAACAAACGGGTGTCTCCTCCGTAAACTCCTGTGTTTCGCTGAAGCCGACTCCCGGATAAATCCAATTTCTAAATTCAACCTTACCCTTCACCTCTTTTTCTTATGATTCATATCATCATTGGAAGCATAACATTACCCTAAGTGCATTTTAAATTATCTTAAAATGTAATATATGTATGTTAGCCAAACCTGTAGCTGCCCTTAGCAGATGAAGAACAAAAAAGGAGCTTTCTGATGGAATTGAATGCAGCCAAATGTTGGGCTCACAAGCGCCCCTTGAGGCTTTCCTCACTTACAAACTTACATATTTGCTTCAAAAACACAATTTATGAGCCATCTTGTAAACATGTTGATTGTAAATTAAATATTGTTTAACTAATTAAACTGCTATAAACAGAGAAAACAGTTTGATAGCACCTCACAGGCCTCTCCCTGTGAGCTGCAGGTTTTACGTCTCCCAAAAGAGGCTCGCCTCACAGCGCCGCTCTGTCAAATCTGCGATTTCAAGGTATAAATAAATGAAATAAGGCAAAGTCACATTGAAATAATGCACTGCACAAATCACTTGATATAGTGACCAAGCATTATTGTATCCATTTTATTATTTTTCTTTCTATGATCAAAGGTGAGGCTGGGCCTGACCTGCCTCATCTGACCGCACGTCACTGGGCTACACAGTACACTGAAGCCGCCGGAGAGACTGACGCATGAATGCGCAGAGTGACCTGATAGATGAGATGTTTCTACCCTGCTTTATAATTCATCAGTAGTTCATTGAGAGAAGGTTCACTTTTAGGAAAATATGAAAGTTCTTATATGATTTCAAACTGTTCCTTTTCTGTCAGTGTCAGCGCGATTTACTTAAAATTGTTCCATTGTTCCAGCTTTTAAAAATGTATTTTTTTTACATCCTTTACAGCGTCTGACAGTGTGCACGTGCCATACGGCAAAATTGTGTTTGTTTTTCCAGCTTTGAAAAAACAATGTTCCGTTTGATAAGTGCCTTGCTTGATCTATATTGTTTAATTTTCGTTTTCTTAACAATTAAGATGCTATGTTATTATTCAGTGTAATCCAAGTATGAGTCTCTCGCTCGACTCTCCCAACAAAAACCCGCCCCCCCTCTCAGAAAATAGTTCCGACGTCCATGGTAGTGGGATGCATTTATGCAGGGGTCCCATCGCCATGAAGGAGACAATGGGACAACGGCTGAATGGCAATGAACAGACTGCAGGATTCAGGATTGACTGCACTGCATGCCTCACTTTGTTTGATTTTAAGCCGTGGTTGAGATTTAAATAGACTAGAAAGACTTATACTAGTATGACGTTTTAATGTTTCCATTTATTGTTTTTTTCTTTCCGTGATTGCAAATGAGGCACTGCCGTACTTGCCTCTGGTAATCATAATTATACTCAATCGCATCAATGACGTGAGCAGAGAGACTGTGATTTGATGAGAAGGAAACGCTGAAAAGACAAATGATTTTTACACAATGGTGCCGAAAAGTTTAACATAAACACGGTTTAAAGCTGGTCGAAAGACAGTTTTTAGTGACTGTCATCCATGTGGACCCATGAACTTAGTGCGTCATCGTCGTCTTGCCGTCCCTCCCCGTTCTGTGATTAGTCCCATGCTTTGAAGGCACGCAGCACTATGGGCATTCTTAAAATAGCCCAGGAATTACAGAAACATTAACTATAAACTAAAAGCTGGAAAAAACTACCTGGAAAGAGAACCACTGCCCTCCACCACAATGTTAACAATGAGCGCTTTGGAATGTTGTGATGTCACATGAATGCAATCTATAAGAACTTCAATAGTAAAACCCAATGAAATAGTTAAAACGTTTTGTAAATCAATAAAGTTGGGTTCAAACATCAATGTTTACAATATCTTTTCTGTATCATCATGTATCATATTTTTCTTTGCAGCCATGTTTTCCGAAAACACCACTTCTGCCGACAGAACCGAGAGTCACTGCGATGACATTAAAACTGCTCTTTACATCGTGCCTTCCTTCACTCTGATCTGGACATTTATCTTCATTCCACTCGTCGCCGTTGTTTTACACACTGGCCTTCAAAAATGGCGAAAGAACAAGCGCTCCCATGTCAGCCACACTGACTTTTTCATGTACAATTTGCTTTTCCTTGAAGTGATTCGTTATTTTGGTTTTGTTGTAGTGACCTTTGGTTCTCTGTTCCCCTCATACAGAGTACGTTACTCAGGTGTGAATGTGATGTCTTTCATTCTCCCTGGTTTATTGTCTTTCCACATTCTTGTCTGCATTGAGAGATACCTCGCAGTGATTTACCCTGTGATTTACTTGAGTTTAAGGAAAGAGCGGTGGATTAAGCTGAGAAATGGGGTCGTTGTTATAGTTTGGTTGATTTGCACAGCTTGGATTTGCTTGTGGTATTCTATAAACAAAGATAGCTTTATAATCCCACTTGTCATCGTTCATATCTTAACGACTTCCATGTTTCTTTTCTGCAGCATTCATGTCTTGTGTGCATTAAAAAATCCCCGTCCAGGTGAGGGCGGAGGAGTGAGCCGATCAAAGCAAAGAGCTTTCAACACCATCATGATTATCTTCTTGGCTCTCCAGCTCTGGCTTGGCGAGTCCATAATGAGAAAGGTGTTGAACACAACCAATGTTCTGAATGATTTTGGGATGTGCGTTCTCTATCAGATCACATGTTGGTTTGAGGCTCCCAGCAGCCTCGTGTTACCACTACTGTTCCTGCACCGGGCCGGGATACTTCCCAAGTGTAGGTTCCGAAAGAATATTGGCGTGAAGAGCGTGAATGAGTGACAGGTCCTTCACAACTCTGGTGTTTACCCCCCTTAGAGTTTATACCAGAGTTTATATCAGCTGATTTATATCATTTATGGACATTGGTCATCTGCCCCTCATCCTTGCCCCTAAAGAATTAATACCAATGTGTTTTTATCATTGCATTAATTGTGTTTGAAATTTTTGATTTTCTGATCTGTGTTAGCTAAATCAATGGTTGTGTGAAGTCCTCTGAGATAATACTGTTGTGATTTAGGGCTAGTAGTTTAGTACAGTAGTGTAGTGCAGGATAATTAAAATGACATTTCCCTATACAATGTCATATGTAGTATATTACAATTATGATCTGCTCTGCTCTACACAGCTGTTGGCTTAATGAACTTTACAATGGAAGTAAAGAACATTTAGACTCTTACAAAGGCCGCAGACACATGCAGGCCTCGGCCCAACCATCCACTCATGGATATTTTAGCCTGATCTCACTAGTCTTAGCATATATATATATATATCAATCAGTATCATAACCATGTATCTTCTATCAGTGTATTCTTCATTCTATTCTTGACAAATTGCATAATTCATATCTAATCTGTATTGTATGTATTGCATTAAATCTTCAAAACCCTCTTTGTCTGAAAGTGATATTCATGCTGATAGTCACTGATTTGTACAAGACATCACAGTAAACTCAGATCCAGTTGTTTTGATCTGCAAAAGGAGCTAACCCCTCTTACCTGATAACAGAGCTCAATGGAGAAAATCCAGACCTTAGTACGAAATTAAATGATGATGTGTAGTAAGATTAGGCTAGCCCTAACCCTAACCTGTGGGTAGGGATAAAACCCAGCTTGCGCGTCACTACTGACTGCAGTCTTTGACAAGCAGCACTTACTGGACCAATGTTTACAGATTTCACAAAAGCGTTTGACATCGTTGATCACAATCTTCTGTTGGACAAACTTTACATTGCCAGAAAAAACAAGTTACTGTACAGGGCATATATACATAGTCGCTAGGGTGTTCCCCAGGGCTCATCTTTGGGGCCAATAATATTTTCAATCTAGAATGATCCATCTAAAATTATTATGAAAGTGTAAAACTCATCTGTATTTGGATGACTCCATAATTAATTGTTCTAGTAAAAATCACTAAAATCACTATTGTTAAAAAAATAATAATAATAAAAGTAATAATGAACAGTGAAAAAAACCTCAATACAGATACATATTTATATTGATCTGATGGTCCAACCCGGAACTAATCTTTCAGCCACAAAAAAGGGAACTTTGTATCCCATTCAACTCAAATCCAGTCACATTGAACACATCGCCTGAATCGTTCAAGGGCGCGATGACGACAGTAATCTCATTATTAGTTTTCAGACATGTCGTACAGCGCTGAGAAATTGAATTAGAAGCTTGTGGAAACAGAAAGGCTAATCTTTTGGCTAACGAGACCCGACTCACTGGAGAAGAGATTTAGAGTTATGTAAGTCCTGCATTATAGAAAAACAAGGGTTTGGGTTTCTCAGTTGGAGAGATGTCCTGAATCTTGAAATGTAGAGATACCGTATATTTAGACATGTTTTGACTTTTTTTGTTTATTTCCGATTCAAAATGGCTAAAAGTCACTCTCCTATCTTGATCTTTCATGTTGTATGCATGATGGGGGTTGGAGCCAAGAAAGTGCTTAGTCCACCCTCTTTAAAAACTTCATCATAAAACATTGTGTACCCAACTGTGATGTTACTTATGTAGCCAATGGAAAATTCAGTCAAATGTTTAATGATAATAAATAACTGTATCATCCATGTTGTGTTGTTATTTTACATTACTAAAAATCTCAGTGAGAAAGTAGATTGCCTACCCCTCGAAAGTTTTCAGGGATTTGACACATGATCCTAAGTTATTACAATTCGAGTCATTGCATATCTAATTTAATTTTCACTATTGTACGGTTATACAGTAAAATGGCTCAGTATCTGCAGTTATTACAAAGACAATAGTTTTTCGACTGACAACTGTTTTGTAAAAGTAGTTCTCCAAGACCATTAACATGATCTATTTAGTCAAATAATAGTTCGATATGACTGGGTCGTTATTCAACAATAAGCCAGCAGAGGGAGACAAAGGATAACGTCACACGTCACAAGCTCCAAAAGCCTAACCAGGGACGGGGGCTGCAAATTAGCCTTTGGCTAGAAGCCTTGTGTACTTCACATCGGTTCCCTGTGGGTGACAATGTTTTTTTGTACTGTCCCTGTCAAATAAATAAATAAATAAATAATAAATAAATAAATTAAGTGTACTCGTGCATGTTATGACATCTCATCCAGAGTTATTGTTTGAAGTGTCTTAGAGATTTAAAAAGCATGTGAACAAAAAGGTGTTGCCCTGACAGATAAGGAGGATGACTAAAATCAATAACATAAATAAACACAAGTAAAGGAGAAATGACAGATATTTGTGGGAAGCCAAGGCTCTGTGAAGGAAGTATCCTGGATTCTACTTTGAACCTAAAAGGTTCATGTTTATGCTGAAAAGCATCTTTTGGTTAATAAATGCCAAATAGTATGTACATACAGGTGAAACTTGAAACAATAACATTGTTCAAAAGTCTTTTGTAATTAATTGACTGCTTGACATCATCTCATGTTTAAACTATAATATGTGTGTGTGTGTGTCTGTGTGTGTGTGTGTGTGTGTGTGTGTGTATGTGTGCGTGTGTGTATTTAAATTGAGGCTAAATTGGTTGTTTTACAGAAAAAGGGTTCTCATTCAGTTGTCCTACTGGGATTATATCACCAACCTGCTCAGGGACTATGGGTGGAGATAAGTATTTTTTGCAAAAATCCTGCTTCATTTTCTTTTCAAACGACTATTATCTATTGTACCTGATCATATAAACAAACTCAAATTAGGCACAAAGTGAGACGTCTCAAGCCTCTATCTGTTATAATGTTAATGATTGGGTCGCAGTTGTAATGACCCAAATAAAATGTGTAATATTTTGAAAATAGACTGTAATCATCAACATTATAACAAAAGGCTTTGAACATGTTACTTAGTATGCAATAAGTCTGTAACATATATTGGTTTTACTGTAGTTTAACTTGAAATGCAGAATTTTTTTTACTTCTGAACAAGTCTAGTTTTCCCATCATTTACGTCAGAGAATATAGATTTTGTTCAAAGCGTCTGAAAGCTGTGATTGTAAGTGCAGAGAGCAGACAGACGCTCAGTGCTCCTTCTGTTCTTATATGGGAACAGTACATTTGGGGGAGTGGGACGCGGGCCCTGGATTCACTCAAAAATAAGTCCTGGATTCACTCAGAGCAGAACATAGCCAGGATCAGATCTGCACAGTGTTGTGACACAAGTCAAGTTTTATACTTTATACAGCAAAAAGCAAAACTATAAGAAGAGGGTCATTTAGTTGATTATTCAGACATTTTTCCAACATTTTAAAGCTACATTCCTCAACTCTCTTCTTGTCAAGTGGTATTGCGATGTTATTGTTTTAATCAGTTTGGTTTAAAATGATGTACTGTTCTCAATTATGGACGTTAAAGACTCAAGAGTGAAGTCACCTGTTTATTACTGATAAAGGAAAAGGTTCAACTTTATCCATATTTAGCTTTTTCATGCTTTTTATGTTTGTATGTGGCTTTTTATAGCTGTTGCTCTGTTTGTTTATTTGTTGATGTCTGTAACGTCCCCCTGCCATGGGGCTGAGCCTTCATGGCTAAACCTGGCATTTTTACATGGACACATTTTGATTAATGTGCACTGTTCCATTCAAATAAACAAACAAATACATACATGAATAAATGCATATCAAGGCAAAACAACATTCATATAAATGTTGAGGAATAAACTTGCCTATATGTCTTCCCATGTGGGAACGCCTGCGCCTGAGCTCAACATAATCAGTAACTCACCTGAGCTCATCACCTCATGGCTGCATTTAAACAGAGCCTCTTATTTCTCTGAAGCCTCAAGCTACTGTTCGAGCAGCAACCCACCTCCTCCCAATCCCCGCCTCTTCAGTGGAGTATCCTGTCATGTCTTCGACTCAGCTTTATTTGCCAGATCATCATTTCTAGTAAACTCCCCCCTGCATACGTCGTGCCACATTCCTGCCGGGGACTAATTACCAAGCTTAACGGACATGTCATGTTTTAATGCAAATGTATTAGTATTATACCCAATCAATGCGCCGGCTGGGTTCAATTATCTATTCATGCAATCTTGACAATAAACATTCTGATGCAATCTTTGTCTCGAGTCTTTCCAGATTGAAGTAACCCACATTCTGTAAGGATTGGGATTTATCTATTTTTAGGGGGAAATTCTTCAACAATGAATCAGAGAACAGTTTGAACACAGGAA
Organism: Knipowitschia caucasica; assembly: GCA_964034765.1. Lineage (NCBI taxonomy): Eukaryota > Metazoa > Chordata > Actinopteri > Gobiiformes > Gobiidae > Knipowitschia > Knipowitschia caucasica. Next base: position 12,510,834 of record OZ035841.1, on the reverse strand, counting down.
ATACGATAATAACAAACACAGAGGAGCAGGATGACCAATTTCTATAATCACAGTGTAACCCCTGACAACGTGCACACAGAGCACATTCTTGCAGCAACTCTCACCAACAATCATCAAGTGACAAGTCAGAGCTGTGGAGACCTCCTGGTAAGAATGCTCCCCTTTTTTTGCGTGCATGAAAACCACTAAGATTAAAAAATGGACCTTTGCTAACCTGACATTTCACTCTCTTTGGCGCGTAAACACATGCACACGCTGATGGCCAATTAGGCGCCTGTCGGACCAGAACATAATGTTTTCAGGCTAATTGTCACGGTTCAACATGAATGTCACAGACCGCAGCCAGAGACCGATGGACTGGACACACATTAGTACGACGTGTGTGAGTGTAAATGATGAGTATTTTGAGAATATTAAAATAATCATATTGTGTGTGTGTACTTGTATATAGTGTGAAGATTATGCCTTCATATTTACTTTATACTTTTTACAACATGTTTGCTTCATGAGCCAAATCAAATTTGTAGATTGTGACTTCCTGTTACTTACAATGGCATTAGGCAAGCAAAGTTTATTTGTAGAGCACAAAACCTCATAGAATCAGTCACACAAGGCATTAAAATCATACTGCACATAATCACCGTGCATTAAAAAAGTGAAGATTGTACGCACAGATTAACAGAACTGTTTTTAATCTGAATTTTAATTTTGTCAGTGTAGAAGCCTGTCTCACATTTTCAGGAAGACTGTTCCAGATACATAAACACAAGCGCAATTTCATCCTAGTATGAAGGTTTTAAACTTAATTCTTGCTTCTTTATCATGCTAAAAGTCGAGATTGTATAAAATTCTAGTATAGAGTTATTGTACACTTATATTTTCCTGTGTGCTCCTCGTTCTTGCTGTTCTGTTACCGGTGATGCAACACTGAAAAAAATTGGTCCAACAGTGGGTTTCTCTAAATCTTAATTTTAATTATATAGAATATCTACTGTATCTATTGTCCAGTCACGATTAGACATTTTTTATGGATAATACATTGCTTCATATAGTTCAATTAATGTTAATATTAGTTTTTAGTTGGAAATTTAGCCAAAAAGAGATTTATTCAGATTCCTACACAGCTACAACTTCATGGTGTTACAATGTCATATGCAAACATTTATCTCCAGGTTTATAACAATGCTACACTGCAAAAAAAATGATACAATATGAGATAATAATCGCTTGAATCAAGTGGTTTTCAACTTAATTTGACCTCATTCTGACTGTTTTAAAACAAGATTTGCCAATTTGGACAAAGCCATTTAGACTTATCTCAAGAACTGTTGCTTTATTTTCTCATTCCAAGGGAGACATTTGTTGTATTTTTTATAAAACAAGATCATTTTGCTCATCCCATTGACACACTTTATTTTAAGACAGTCGGAATGCACTCAAATTGAGATGCATTTAGCCAAATTTGAGCGATTTTGCCATATTTTTTTATCACATTTTGCAGTGTAACAAATCATCATATCATGTCTCTATCAAAACAGCTACAGTCTAACAATGTGTGCTGTTTGTCTGTATTAGATTTTTTGTTTTATGAGGACCTTTTGTATGTGTCTGAATTAAATCTTAGCTAAATATGACTTTTTATGACTTCTACCACACTTTGTCGTCCCTTATTAGTGGCTTGGCGCGGCCCGCTCACCTCCACACGATGACGCAATAATTGAATCTGGAGTGGCGCGCTTCTGTGTCTCTGGCGAGCGTCGCAGATGTCGTGGCGTGATGGATTATCCCTGTTTGAATGCATGCGGCCTCTCTTTTCCCCGGGGAGCCATTCTAACACAAAACGCCAGGATTTAACACCAGGAGAATACAGCGCACTGACAGCCGCACTGAGGAGGCGAACGGCCCGCAAGCTTCCATAATGAGCGAGTCATCGAGAACAGACTGAAGGAATTATTTGGTCTCGCTTTCCCAGACTTCACCGAGGAATATTGGAAGGACTTTTGTAACGTTATTTCCGGATTTGTCACTCAACTGTTCAGTCCAAAGACTCTGCAGTAGCAAAAAAGTATTGTCAGGAGAGACAAGAGGGTCCAGGACTAACTCATATATATGCTGGACCATGTCTGTCACCTCCTGCAGGACTGGAGAGCAGTTTCAGTGACAGACTTATTCACCCTCGCTGTGTAAAGAAAAGTTTCCGCAGGTCTTTTCTTCCTGCTGCTGTCAGACTATACAACGAGAACTGCTGAGCCTCTACATGTGCAATATAATAATAATAATGTGCTTTTCATACAATAAAATGCAACACAAAGTGCTTTACAGCTTAGTCAAAATCAATACAACATGCAATAAACCCCACCGCCTCACAGACCCACCCATAAACCACCCTAATTATTAGATATACATCGACATGCATACACCCGTACACACACACACACACACACACACACACACACACATATAAAGTCACATCAGATAGGTAAAATAGGTAAAACTATGAAAAGATATAGGGCTGGGTGCGGATGTATCCAGCTGAAGAAGCGCCATCCAAGGAGCCATCTGCACCAGGAGCCGCTTGCAACCACAGGGGACGACACAGGACCCAGAGGAGAGAGGAGGCCCCAGACCCCCCGCCAGGCCCTGACAGGACCCGGAGGAGAGAGGAGGCCCCAGGCCCCTACTAGATCCAAAAGCCAGACCCCCGCAGCCACAGCAGACTGCCGCTCCCAGTGTTGCAGAGGAAACACTGGGGATACTACACATTGCACATTACACACTCGGCACATTTAGCTATGTTTACAAACACAAAGATTTATTCGTGATTTGTTATTGTTGTTGAAAAACCACAACAAATTATAAAGTGAACGCTAAATTGTAAAAAAAAAGTATTGATACAACATAAGTTAATTCTTGGTGAAAACTCGCTATCTTCCATTAGGACAATTTCCCTGAGCATAAACATCCACCACAGCCAGGTCTATCTCTTATGTTGTGCACGTTTGGACACATTGTGCTTTATCCTTCACGCTGAAGGTCATCTTTCAGTTTCCGCTCATGGACGACCTGGACCTTTGGCTCTAAACTGTTTAACATTTACACAACACACTCTGATTGGCTGCCGCGTACACCTGGGACCCACCCCTGGCCGGTGATTGACAGCTCTTATTCTCTCCACGTTGGAGCTCACGCTGGGGTTTTGTAAAGAGGAAAAGGGCATTGAAAAATTAATAATGTCTTAAATGCTGAGGTCGGCATCGACTGTGGTTAAGATTCAAGTCACAAGTTTTGTCCATAAATGATTGTAAAGCAGGAACATGTTGTGAGCAGTACTTGAAAGGTTCAGTTGCAAAACAACAGATATTTCCCTTCTGAAAATGTGTCAAAGAGTTGTATTCCTCAAGCTACATTCTTCAACATGTTGTTTTCGGCAAAACTTTTAAAATAATTTGCTCAAGAAGGGGTGAAAAAGTATTTGAATGGCACTAAAAACGATCTGTTTTACTCACTATGGATGTGCCATGATGAAGGGCAGCAATTCAAGAGGTTTATTGATCAGTGCATTGACCCCAGCAGTGACACTTGCAGAGGGGAGATCACTCCTGCTGAAGATGATCTCAGATCCCCCGGAGTCAACCACTGGAGGTGACAAGGGCATGGTGTGAATGAGGCGCAGGGGGAGCAGGGGATGCAGGAGCCAGAGGAGGAGCCAGAGAAGGAGACAGAGCAGAAGCCAGAGCATGGAGCCATAATAGGAGCCAAAGTGGGAGCTAAAGGAGGAGCTAGAGCAGGAGCAAAGAGGGAGCAAGAGCTTCAAGAAGCGCTGGTTAGCGCGAAGTGGCTGCTTTTAAACTGCTCACTTCGCTGTCATAGTTTGGCAAGGGGGCTGGCCGAGTTCTGTGATTGGCTGAGGCTGGAGAGGCTGGCCCTGGATGGGATGGAACTGTAGAACTGAAGCATGTAGTCTTCCACCCTGAATTTGCGCTAAAGCTTCATATCTGTACTAACACAATCTTACAAAGTTTATCATTTTGAACAGAGGTGAGACAACATGTTTTTCTACTTCCCACTACCTTTCTATAATGTTGCTTTTTTACTGTGTACCCTGTGCCGTGTATGTAACGCAAACTGTCAAATCAAATCATTGTATCTGTATCGCCCAAAATCAACAACAGTCGCTATGGTATGCGTCAAAAGTCAGATTTCTAGTTTAGTTTAGGGCAAATTCAAATTAAAGCCACATTGTAGTAAAAGTGTCAGGTAGCCACAAGTGGTGACAATATTCAAGAACATACTGCATGATGTTGGCCAGTAGAAAAGGCTCAAGATTGAGAGTTCCTTTATTTGTCCAACAGGGGAAATTTCAATGTTGCATCACATAATAAATGCAACACAAGATAAATGAATAATAAAATCTGGAATGAATTAAAATCTCTAACATAAAAAGAAGCAGTATAAAATCTATATCTTTAGCAGGATAAGGAAAGAAGTCTAAAATCTTCAAATTTAGAATGATGAAGCAAGACTTAAAGATAGGAGGACGTTCTACTTCCGGGTGGATCATCAAGACTATTGGTCCTCCCAGTTGTCAATCATTCTGGTGATACGTGCTCGTCAAATATGACCAGAGAGTTTTGTTAAAAAGTGAGGGGGCGGTTCCATCCTAAAGTTTGGGGAAAAGTACAAAAAACCCCTGACTTTTGCATAATAAGGAGTAAGTATAAATTCAGTATATTCTTGTGTAAGTAAAATATTCAGGTTTGTGAATCTATTCTCTATCAAATATTGATCTTGGGAAAACTTTCTTTTTCAACAATTTGTTCAACATGAAATCAAGCAAACACCAACATCAGGGGTGTCCAAACTTAGATGAGACTCCACCATGTTCCGCAGCGCCACAGTGCATTCTGAAGCCGTTGCAGTTAGAATGACAGATTTACCCCGAAAACCGTCTGAATAAGATATAAACTCCTCGGGACTCGACACAAATCAAAGCAGTCAAGAGCTGATGAGGAAGTTGACAGCTGTGGAGAAGGAGCTGTCACTTCATATGAGGTCGTTACAAACCAGAGCGGAGAGACAGACACCGCCAGACTGATAAAGAGCCGGCGAACACCACCAAAAAACTTTCCGCTTTTACTCCAGCCTTCTTGGTCTATTCTTCTGAATGATTTTGAAACAGAGCTCACATAAACATTCAATGAACCTTTGTTAATGGAGTGAGCAAAGTCAAGGCGTTTAAGTTCAGTCCAGTTTAGTATATTCTTGCATGGCCCTGAATCACAAAATTGTCAGTTTGCCCACGACAGATTAGAGGAACATAGGAAATACAATTGTACAAAGGCATTGGTCAAAAGGCTGGATGACCAATGTCTTCTGCTCATACGGTTTGTACATATAATACATTGTAAAACTGGTTAATATAACTGATATACAGCAGAACAAAATACCTTCTGATGCAAGTAAACAGTGTTGCTATGGTAACCAGGTAATTTAGGATCGAGATGATTTAATAAACATTATCGCATTGAAATATACTATATATAGAAACAGAACATACAGTTATGAAGACCAAAAACCTACATAAGCAGAGTTACAATACACTTCCAAAACAAAAAGCCGTCAAATGGACTGCTCTGGGAGTTTGAGTGTTAAAAGCAACATGGTGGCTGTAAAGTTTCATTTTTGCTTTGCGTAGCTAAAGATAACATTGATCACGAAAACAAAGTCAATTCAAAATACATCAGTCCAAATACGTACATTTTGAATATAAGTTTGGCTTATCCCTGTGCTCTTAAATGCATCTTTTCCTGTTGTCTCATTTCAATGCGATTGTTGGGTTAAGATGCAACTCAACCGCATTAGAACCAGCACCAGCTCCTCGGAAGAGACTGGTTTTTCTCTCCTCTATCAGCGCTAACGGGTTTACATACATGCGTCTTAATTGATCGTATTCAACTGCAGCAGGAGGAGAATTTGTTTTTTACTAGAGTAGTGTGAGCAAATTCAGCTAACAAGCTAGCTCCAGGACTGAAAGAGGAAGGAAGTGAAGACCATCAAAGTCTGGGCCGGTTCCAGTTCACAGATCCAGGTCGAAGAGGGCGCGGTCCACGGATTCCAACATTGCACCATGAAACAAACAATGGGAGCACAAGCATGAACAGCATGTCAATAAAATACATTTAAGAATCAAGACAAAGTTGTATGAGATAAAGTGCCTCTGTGTTACTGTCTTTTAAAGCCTGGTCAAAAAATGTACAGACAAAATGTGAAAAGGCCAGAGTCTGGGATGGGTTTGAGCCTGACCCTGTGGACCGCAGAGACCAAACACATAACAGAAAGATGCACATTGTAAGGTTAAGATTGTTTAATGTATAATCAATATTCATATGATTAATATCAATAAAGGAGACCATTCTAAAATCAAGTCTAAAAGAAACGGAAAGGACTGGGGTTGTGGTTTCTAGGGTTAAAAATCAGCCAGCAGAAGCCCCTCACGATGGTAAAGGGTTTGCATCAGTATTCAGTGCTTAGGAGCTACATGTGTCGTAATGACTTTATTATACCACTAAGAGTGCACTTAATGACGAGATCCTTTATTAATCCCATTAGTGCAGGGGAATTTCAGTATTGCCTCACCGGTTACAGAACAGTAGGAATGAGGAGCACGCAACACAAAATAAGCAAACAATAACTCCATACTAAAATAAAATAAAATCTCTAACTTTAGCATGATGAAAAAGCAAGTTAAAAATCTCTTGCTGTTGCACACATTCACATTAGAAATCTTTCATAAGCACAAGTAACACATTTTTTTTCACGTGGGGAAAATGCCTTATTCGTGGACGCGCGTCATAGTTTACTTATAAAAAGAGCAGTAAAAGTTACCCAGACCAACAAGTTTAAATTGGACCTGATCAAGCAAAACAAAACAAAAATTCCGCTTCCCATGTGATCGTCTCTGCAAATATGTTCTGTCATGTTTCCCTTTGTGCCCCCTGTATCTGTCTGTGCTGACGTAATGTTATCTAGTGCATTTTAATTTATGTTAGCAGGCGCAGTTTTGGCAGCAGCCGCAGCTTCAGCAGAAACCTGTTTGCGCGCGTGAGGAAGAGGAGGAGGATGAGGAGGAGGAGGAGGAGGAGGTCTCTGCAGCAGCTGTACCTCCACACACCGCGAGCAGACGCAGAGAGAGAGAGATGCCTGGGATGGCTGCTCTCCGCTCGGCTTCTCTCCCACCTCTTCCCCCCCCCTGTGATGCGTCTCTCTGTGGATCACCTGTAGATTATCGCGCATGATGTAGAAAACAAGAGGGCAGAGGGACTGGATTGGGGGGAAAAAAGCAACTACAACCAAAAAGAAAAAAAAAAGAAAAGAAAAAGCAGAGAGATTGCGAAACGAGCGGACTGAATCACAGCAGAACCCGTGGTCGGCAGGAGTAATAACAGACCATTTGAAGACCCGAAACATATTTTGTTTCTTTTCTTTCTTCTTTACGCACACGGGGACGGAGATCTCCACAAACAAGGTAAGATCCAGTCCATGTTTACGCGTGCCGTGCGCTTTAAAATCCTATCAAATGAATAAGAACGATGCGCGCTTGCACCTGTCAGGATCCATAATTGATTCATTAACTGGAGGACATGTGCAAGATGCTGCCTCTCTGGTTTTTGCGGTTTCCCCTCAAGAGAATATAGGGCTTTGGGTTAAAATGCCGGTATGGTTTGGACGCGCGCACAGGTGGATGAGAAGAAGGGGGGAAAAAATAGCTGCGTCTTTTTTTTTGGAGAGGTTTGGAGCGATGTCTTTAAGATGCGTGGCTGTTGTTTTGCGCATACGGTTCCAAAACAGAGATCTGGTTCTTGGTTTCCCCATCCTGCCTGTATGGGTGTGATGATTGAAGAAGGTCCTGCGGGTTCGATTCCCGGTCGGAACAGGGCCTTTCTGAGTGGAGTTTGCATGTTGTGTCTGCGTAGGTTTCCTCCAGGTGCTCCGGCTTCCCCTTACTGCTAAAAATCATGCATTGTAGGTCTGAATGTATTTAGTGAACGACTGGATGGTGTTGGTTGGGGGCTTTGATGTGTTCGCCGTTTCGCTTTGATCAAGAGAATGGAACAAAATCTGAATTCTGAACCTTGGTCTGAAAAAATGTGCTACATAAATAAAGATGACTTACTTACTGTACCTACTTACTGCTGTTCTATTCCCTTGGACGACCTCGGGTACTGCGGGTGTATTTACGCATAGCCTGCTTATATTGGGGATTGATCATTTATTGGGATTCTAGAGTATAGTAAGAGTTATAGCAGTATTGATCAAACTATTCACTTATAAAGCTCTTAATCACAACAGCAGAGGACTTTACAAAGTTGTCCTGGATCATGACTGTCCTGAGAGCCTCCTGCGTCATCAAAATAATAAAAATAAACATTGGGAAACGTTTTAAAACCTGGGTGAGGCCCATTTTGAGAGAGGAAAGTATATCTATGTCGATAAGCCAATTTGGTGCCACTTAAGCCAACACTACTTTACTAGAAGTCGTAAATCTGCTATTTGTTGTAAAATATGAACTCTATAAATGTGTCAGGACTTTAAAAAACGTTCTGGAAAATAATAAAACCACCTCTTCATGTCGGCAGATTTACAACGGTATTCATTCTTGAGAGGGAAAATTGAATGTTTGAATGAACCTGTAAATGTATGTATTGGTTTGATATCAATATACAGAGCTTTAGGATGCGTTTACACTCAGATCTTCAAGACACATCTTAAAGTGACCCAGACCAGCAAGCGTCTAAAGTTAGGGACAGACGTTGCAAATTAGCCATGGCTATAAATGTATTGTTTCACATGTTGATTGTGTTCACTTGTCCCTGTCAAATAAATCAATAAATAAAAATGAATGATGATACACAATAATGTGTTTTGTCCATAAGAGAGAGTAGTTCACAAGTTTTCTTCATTTACGACAATTGTGTCCAATAGATACCAGAAAGAGGAAGAACTGAGAGCTTTAGATCTTTTTAGTTGAGTTTTGGATTGCGTAAACTGCTTTAGAAGTTCTCCTTTATAATCCCACCCCCTTACAGAAATCACACTATTATTGTTTGTCATGTTTTTAGACCTGCAGTTTTAAGGAACACGGATGGATGTAAAAATGCGCATTAAAGATACATGTTTTTTGTAAAAGTCGATTAATGATATTTTCTCTCTAATCTTCAAAGACCCATTTGCTAGTGGCTGTGGTTATTCAGGGAGAAGCTGGAGGTGCTCTGAGCCCAGATGGAGGAGAGGCGAGGTGGGCTGCGTCAGTCACCGTGGGCTGCTGAAGTGTGCGGAGGCCAGAGATGGTTCAGTCCTGCTTCTGTAACAGTTTAGGTTCTGCTTCTGGATTTTACTGATACCTGATAACTGATGAGGGTCTGGAGAAAGTTTGTTATGAATTGGGATTTGTTTTTAATGGTTGTCAAACTGTGATGGGAATTGTTGAACAGACGAATCATATTTTTTATGAGTTCCAAAAATGTCTTTCTCTGAGATATGTTTCTCAAGATTAGATTAGATTAGATTCAACTTTATCGTCATTATAAAGTGACAACAATGCAACAAAATGCAGTTTTGCATCTAAAGCAGGGGTCTCCAGCCTGTAGCTCACCACCCCCTTCAAGGTAGCTCCCCAAAGATTTATATTCTAACATGTGACATTTTGAGTTACTTACATAAGAGTATGAACACACACACCAGACTCAGTCTAGTCAATGGGGCTAAAGTGTCTTGCCTAAGGACACAATGGCAGTTTGGCACTTTACAGCCACAGCCGCCCCACTGTGGCTGGTGTTCCCAGAGGTTAAGTGTCTTGCCCAAGGACACAACAACAGCAGACAGTGGGAGTCGATGGTGAGAGTTCAGCAAAGTGAGAGTTCAGTGAGACTGCTCTGTGATAAAAAATTGTGTCTTAGCCTCTCTCTCTCGCAAACGTCGTCTGTAAATGTATTCTAACTTTGTCACAAACATAAACTTGACCCCAACAATGGGCCTCGTTTGACAACATTGCAGTAAAACCTTGTTCCGTCACTGATTTGTCTGTGCGTCAGACTGAGTGTGGTTTCACTGTTGGTTTCTTTGTTTAGCATTTATTGAAGAATGATTGTTGAAAAATCTCAGGTCTCAAGCTTTTGTTTGAGATGTATGGGTTTATAACTAATACAATAGGTTCATACCAACCTGGAGAGACTACAGTCGAATCAGCGTAGGTTTCCTCTGGGTGCTCCGTTTCCCCCTACCACTAAAAACACGTATAATAGGTCTGGCAAGCACCTCCCATCTCTGTGTGGAGTGACAATTGTAAAGTGCTCTGTGACTATGGTCTGTGAAAGGCGCTATATTAATAAAGATTACTTACTTAAAAGATTTATTGATAGCAAGTTTTGTTTGTTAATTTATGAGTTTGGCACACAGCTCCGGCTGTGGCCTTGCTCTGAGTATCTGTGCTTAAGTGTAGATCATGATCCCCGGGACCTAGACACTGGTGGTGGAAACAGGGCTACGTGGATGTGAACGAGTGAAGAAATCCTGAGGAGGAGGTGGAGGAGGAGGTGGCTGCAGCTTGAAAAGGCTGTTTGGTGTGCAGTGTCCGGCTTTTTAGCTCTGGCTTGATTAGCGGCTGGTAGGGAGTTGGTGAAGCCGATGTGAGGCTGAGGAAGGTGTGGGACAGCCTGGTGCGGTGACGTAGGGAGTCTACCAATTTGAACTTCTGCTTGAGCTGCTTATTTAATAAAACAATGAAATATGAAACAGTAAAAAACAAATCCAAACATAAAAAAATAGTCATAGTAGTACATATTTGTGAATGAATGAAGCCAAGCCAAGGTGTAGCCGTGGCTTATAATGTCTACCCTATTAACAAACATCTACCCAACAAATACAAACACAATACATACATACAATACAATACAATACAATTTATTCTTGTATAGCCCTAGGTCACAACAGAAGTCATCTCAGAGGACTTAACAAAACCATTGAAATCACCAACACAGGTCAGAGAATCAACAGCCAAAACACATGGAGAATATAAAGCACACACAGAAGAAAATGTCCATACATGTTGTAGAATGCTAAAGTGTCCTGATCATCACCAATCCTTTCTGTTGGACACTAACTGTCCAACAAGACCCTCCTGCATCGACAAGGAAAAACTCTTAAAAAACCCAGTGGGAAAAAGTGAGAAACCTTGGGGAGCACTAGGGAAAACCACAGGGAGGGAGACCCATTTGAGAAAGGGATCCGCTCCTCCGGACGGACAGGCTAATGATCTAGGACCTAAGCTAGCTACAGAACGTGGACCAGTGGCCGCTGAACGTGGACAGGTCCGGTGCAGGACTGAAGCACTCCCAGGCGGGTCGGGCGGGGCAGTCCGCAGGTGTAGATGGAGGAGGCCAGGCTCAGAGATCCCGTCATCGTACCATGAAACAGACAATGGGACAACGGGTGAATAGCAATGAACAAACTACAGTCAGAATCCTAAAAGTGCTAAACAGATAAAGTAAATAAAGTAGGAAGGAGGAGAGGATAGTGCTCAAGTTACCATACTTCTCCCACCAAACTGACTCCCTATGCAGCTTGACTGACAGTCTGAGGAGTTTAGCCTTCCCTGAGTCTTACCTTCCTAGCCATATGCTAAACTAAAGAGGACTGTTTTAAACCTAGCCTTGAATAAAGAGATTCATGGATTGCACAACAGGTGTGCAAACCGATCCAAGCAAACCTAATTATATATTATATATCATATACATCATATATACCATACATACCATATATATCATATATAATACACAACATAACATACAGCATAATATATAACATAATATACAACATAACACAATACATTATTGTATAATATATAATATAATATATAACATAATACAACATACATATATAATATATACACCATATATTATATATTACCTAATTATATGCTAAATTAAAGTAAAGTGCTTTAAGCCTGGCCTTGAATGTGGAGACCGTATCTGCTTCCTTAACATAAATGGGAAGCTGATTCCACAGTAAAGGAGCTTGGTAGCTAAATGCTCTGCCGCCAACAGTGATTTTTGAGACCTTAGGGACCACCAGACGTCTGGCGTTTTGTGAGCGCAACGCTCGACTTGGTTGATACGACACTAACGTGTCTTGGAGATAAGAAGGAGCCAAGCCATTTATGGCTTTATATGTTAAGAGAAGGATTTTAAACTTTATTCTGTACTCCACAGGGAGCCAGTGGAGTGATTTTAACACCGGAGTTATGTGCTCCCTCCTTTTGGTACCTGTTAAGATCCTAGCTGCTGTATTCTGAACGAGCTGGAAGCTCTTCAAAGACGCTTTAGGGCACGCTGCCAGTAAAGCGTTACGGTAGTCGAGTCTTGAGGTGACAAACGCGTGAATAAGTTTTTCCGCGTCACTTTTAGGAAGGAAATTCCTAATTTTAGCGATGTTCCGTAGGTGGAAGTACACCGTTTTAGTTGCTTGGCTTATATAAGCCTTGAAGGAGAGTTCTTGGTCAAAAATGACTCCAAGATTCCTCACAGTGTTACTGGGTATAATACTGACATTATCGAGAGTAATTATCTGGTTAGTGAGGGAGTCACGCAGGCGCTTCGGATTGAGTAGGATCACTTCTGTCTTCTCCGGGTTGAGAAGTAGGAAGTTAAGAGTCATCCACATTTTAAGGTCCTTTATGCAGGCACTGAGCTTTTCCAGCTGATCTGTCTGATTTGGCTTCATCGACAGATAAAGCTGTGTGTCATCTGCATAGCAGTGGAAATTAATTCCATGCTTTTTAATAATGTTTCCTAATGACAGCGTGTAGAGAGTAAAAAGAATCGGTCCGAGTACCAAACCCTGCGGCACACCGAATTCTACTCCAGAATAAGGTGACGAGTTCTGATTTACGTTGACGAAGTGATATCGATCTGATAAATAGGATTTAAACCAGCCAAGGGCTGTTCCTCTAAGACCTATATCACATTCTAGCCTCTGCAGTAGAATGCTGTGGTCTATTGTGTCAAATGCAGCACTAAGGTCCAGTAGGACCAGCACTGACACTTGTCCATTATCAGCAGCTAGTAGTAAGTCATTTGTGACTTTGACTAGTGCCGTTTCAGTGCTATGATGAGCTCTGAATCCTGATTGAAAGACTTCAAACATATTATTTTCCTGCAGGTGGCAGCGAAGCTGCTCAGCTATAAGTTTTTCCAGGATTTTAGATATAAAAGTGAGGTTTGAGATCGGTCTGTAGTTTGTAAGTATTTCTGGGTCCAGGTTTGTTTTCTTCAGAAGGGGTTTGATTACCGCGGTTTTAAAAGCTTGTGGGACATAGCCACATTGTATGGATGCGTTTATTATATTTACGATAGGCTCAATTATCAAAGGAAGTATGTCTTTGAAGAGCCATGTCGGGACTGCGTCTAAACATGCAAGTTGAGGCTTTTGAGGATGTGACCACAGAGATCACCTCTGCTTGGCTCACAGCCATGAATTTATCGAGGCCCACTGAAGAGTCTAAGTGGGAAGTCACGTATGCCGCTTCAGCTTGTCCACTACCAACAGCCGGAGTAACCTCCTCCAGTTTGTCACGGATGGATGTAATTTTATTATTAAAGAAGTGGAGAAAGTCGACACTGCTCAGTGAGCTTGGAATTTTAGGTTCGATTGCGCTATGGCAGTTTGTGAGTTTAGCGACGGTGCTAAACAAAAATCTACTGTTATTTTTATTCGCTTCTATTAAAGTTGAATAGTATTGAGTTCGAGTCCTGCGAAGGGCATTCTTATAGTTTCGGAGACCTGCTTTCCACTCCCTGTGGACAGGCTCCGAGTGGGAGTGGCGATATAGCCTCTCCAATTTTCTGACGTCCTGTCTTAAAGTGTGGAGTTGAACACTGTACCAGGGCGACGATGATCTAATCCTAATAGTTTTCTGTTTTAAAGGAGCTGCTGCATTTAATGCAGATTTTTACAGTACATGTGCTCACACAAATTACTAAATTATACATCTATGTTATGTATTTAAAAAGTATTGATATTTCTCTTCTATTTCTCTTTGGGATTTTTCTATTAGGGATTTTACTAGCTTTTAACCCTTCATATATCTTTTTGATGTATTTTTGTACTTCTGATTCTTTTGCTTTGTTTTGTTGTTTGTGATTTTATATTTTAATCTGTAGCACTTTGAGGTTTCCTGGAAATGTAAGGTACACTATCAATAAAATGTATTATAATTATTATTATTAATTTCAATAATATAAATATCGAAAAAAATACAGATCATCACAAAAATACCCAGATTAAAAAAAAACCTTGCAGTGAAGCGTTCCTCTCGTCTCTCGTTCCTCTTTGCGTCAGAGTCTGGTATTGAACGAGAGCGCCGCGGTCCAACCGTATACCCTCAAACGGCTGATGATAAATGAAACCAGCGTCATCAGAATAATAGCCCCTCATCACACGTGTGTCAGGCTCCCACTGCACGACCATCAGCACAACATGTACTGTCTGTCATCAGGGAGATCCGCCTCTGGATCCGGAACACACAACACATTACACACTAAGAAGCTGTCGTCATAACAGGAAATTATTTGACTAATTATATAAGATAAGATATTCCTTTATTATTACAGAGGGGAAATGTCAGTCTCATCGTTACAGCAGAATAAAAGGAGGAAATAAGTGCACTCAGATTGCACACATCAAGCAGGATCTATTATTTGAGAATATAGATAATAAATTAAAATAATGATTAATGTATGTTACAGTAAAAGTAGTCCCATAAAAATATAGCAATAAGATAATAGAATAAGATAAATTAAAACTCTGGGGTGATAATTGCACAATAATTGCACAATAATTGCACATATACAACTTAAAGGGCATCTGCCTTCGGTCATAATGGTCTGTCTTCGGTCCTAACGACTCTCACTAACCCTAACCCTCAGTTATGCTGCTTTATACAGACTATTACCTGCACTTTAAATGCTTGTCTAATAGGGGTTATAGACTGTAAAATACAGCTGCAGATAACACCGCTCTGAGGGGCAGGAGCAGGACCAAGGGTTTCAGAACGACACAAGTGTCTTGTGTCCTTGGGCAAGACACCCCATGAACAGCGTTACTGTGTGCATGCCTGAAGCCTCTGCTGAAGGGATGAGTTGATGGGAATTCATGTATCATTTTGTTTTCACTTCACAGATGCCGGTTCATTTTTTGGCATATCTTGTTTTATGGCAGTCAGAATGTCCTTTAATAAAAAAAATACATTTTGCAATTTTTTAAGTTGTGTCTCATAACTTTTTGCAGTGTAGCAGCTACTTTTATTGTATATTTTGTGTGCTCCCTGTGTGCTTGTGTTTGCGCACCAACATTCCCCCACTGTGGGACATTTTGACATCTTAATTTCTTAATAACTTAAAAGTGATAAGAGATAGAAGCTTGATGTAAATTAGAGAAATTGTAAGGATGACCCAAAGTTTAAGTAGGAATTAAATGTACCCATATCATTTGCAAATGATGACCTCATATGGTGGTGCACATTGTCGACTTAGGTCAACCGTGGTTGTGATAACATACATACATAGTGTAATATTATAATAAACTATGCCAAAATATATATCTGTATTCTTGTCAATAATATATTTTGAGAATGAATTTGTATCTAATTGATTGATTGCCACCTTTTCAAAATGAATCAATTTGAAAGAATCCCATGTCAAATCTGCATAGAGCTGATTTTATCCTGCGCCCTGTGACATTCAAATAAGACGTATTAGGAACGGATCATGGCTCTCCACGGAGCTCATCTGTGCGTGTTTGATGCTATCGTCCATGTTTACTGCTCTCTGATCATTATGAGCATGCACGGGAAGCACCAGAAGCCTAATTTGGATCGGGGGAAAGTGGGCAGTGAAGCATGTAACGTTTCCCTGGTATCTCAATCCTGGAATATTGGATTAAATGATAATTCGGCTGCTGCAACATGTCTGATGGGATCTCAGGAGCGAAGCAGGGTTGGGCCTTATACTTTAGTTGGATCACTTTGGAATAGGGCTCTGAGATGAATCACAATTGAACCAAATCGCAATTAACAAATTGCAAAGTTGGTATGGTATTAGTTTGCTTGGATCAGTGAGAAATTGCACAAAACCTTTTTCACTTTTAAACATGTTTGCACATTTCCCTTCTTTTGCACAACCTGAGTTGAGACCTGTAAATGTGACCTGTAAATTGAGATTTAAAGTTTATCTTATCTCAATCAAAACAACCTGGTAAAATGTAACTCAAATGCTAATTCTTTTAAATGACAAAATAGTTCAAAAGAGTTGGGTTAGGGTTACAATAAAAGGATAAAACATTTATTTACCTTGGTTTCTGTAAATATTTGAATATATAATCAAATTCCATAGGATTGAATATTTAATCCTATGGTTTAAATATTTCAAAAGTTGAACATTTGCCGACACTTGGGACCTTGATCCTCTTGTGTAAGAGTGAAGTAGTGATGAAAGAGGGCAGGTGGTGGCTTGCGGGCGTAAGTAGACGTAAGTGACGCCAAAACGGACTATACAGCAAGGTTGGAAAAGGGTTAGTTTCTGGGAAATTTCCACTTTTCCACTAATTGATGAAGGTTGGCCGCACAGTGTGGTTTTGTGCCTCTCCACCAAAACAAGCATCCAGCCTTTTCTTTTCTTTGTCACAACAGGGAGAGTGGGTCGCAAACGTGAAATGGCATTTTCACGTTTTAGGTTTTAGAAAATCCGATAACTCAGGTGCGCACTCTCATGAGAAACAGGAAGAGGGTAAAGGGGGTAAAAGCATCCCATTGGTTCTGTCGTATCTTCTCATGAAGGGGTTTCCCGCACAAAACCAGTATAGTTGTTGGAGAAGGAAATGCACTCTGAGTTATGTATTAAAGAAATAGTTTAATGACATAATCAGAATACATCGAATCCAATTCAGGCCTAGCTTCTCAGCCCGGGTCAGCTCAGAGATGGCATGACTGACTGACTGACCCCGAACACAAAGAGGACTAGGATAATATAGCCTAGTTGAAGAAGTCATAAGACACATTTTAACAACCATACATTCACAGGACCTAAATGCCTAGTCGCATGATATCAGTGCTGTTCACACATATGAAGATCTCCATTGTTTTCCCAGAGTCACGTCAGCCTCATGACTGAGAGAGAATGGTCAGCAGTCTTAGACATTCTCAGACAAGTGCTGACATGTCCTCTCACATTCATGACATAGGAAGACCCACAGATTCATGTAGAATTAAAGAATATTAATAATATCAGACACTACATATTCCCCCTTTTGATCGAGCTCATGCTTGATCACTAAATGAAATTATACCTGTCTCCTTGCAGTGAGTATGAGAGCAAAACCAACCTCATATTAGCTTATTGGAAAAATTCTCTCATAGCCCCAACATCTCAATATTAATTTGTCTTCATGTGTTTTCGTTGACGACTACAAACTTTGCACTCACAGCCTCGGAGCTCACATGACTAAAGATCTTCAGTGGGGGGGATTGGATTTAATCCAATAAAAAATATTCAGCATTGACTCCAATGCTCAACTAAATCAACTTCATATTAAACTAATCTATTCCTAAAGTTTAAATCTAGAATTTAAGAATCACTATCAAACTCTAAGGGAGTTCACTTCCTTTAACAACAATTTAGTAAGTAACTGTGTTCCAATTACAGTCACTCAATTTCAGTATTCTAAATGTAAAATAAAATAAGTATTCTAAAACTATCAATTTAATCAATATGTTTTTAATCCTTTATCCCCAACACTGAACATCACCTGTAAATAGAAAAAACACAAAAAGAATATAAGATCCCACAATAGTATTAAGACAAAATCTTCTTCCGTCTTCTTTTGATCTCAGTCCACACTTCCTCCTGATGAATCCAGTTTCTGCATCAGAGCTCTTTAAACCCCTGATTGTCATCAATGTCCAACTGTCCACTGTCCAGTGTCCATTATCCATTAATCATCACCATGATGTCCTCCTGAAAGCATAGAAAAACCCAACCAGTATCTGGAACTCCAAATCAACATAATCATATGAGCATAAAAAGAAAAGAAAGGAGTGTATTAAAAAGAAAGGTATTATGAATATAATAAGTATAATAAAGTGATATATTAAAGTATAATAAAACAAACATACATGAAAGATAAAAGTATTATAATTGGTTAATAACAGGGTATTCCCCCTTTGGATTCAACACCTCTGTTTAATCCTACTATGTCAGTCCATGTGTCCCAGTCAATAGTAACTATTTAAGTCAAGTATTTACCAATTCTAGTGTAACCTGTGTTAAAATTATCCTTCTGTAATTGTCAAAGCATCAATAACATCAGTCCTATTGTCATAATAGTCTCAATCTTAATCTTAATCTATTGTCAAAATTGGAATTAATGTATAACAAACTTCACCTGAGTCCAAAGCTATGCTCAGATAAACCTCCTTGCTCAGTTAAATATAATCAACTGTGTTATGTTTCAACTGTGTTAACTAATAAAAATGCTAAACCCCAAAGTATCTATTTTGTATTATCAATATTGTTATTCAGAAAAATAACTTCATACCATGTGCGTAATCTAATTCCTCATTTGAAATAAACACTGTAAATGTTAAATAGTCAAATTGTCAACAGTCTAAAGTCAAAATCAAACAAGTCATATTCAACCAAGTAAAAGTCAAAAGTCTCATCAGTCATTGTCACCTGAAATGCTCCAGAAATACTATCATTAATCCAAACACGAGGCCTCTGTGTAAGATCACATACAGTCATCTGTAACTTCTAATGTGATAATACTGAAAAATAAAAAAAAAAAGTCAAAGTCCTTCAGTGACTCCCTTTGAAGTCACTCTCCTCATAGTATCAGCTCATCAGTAAAGTCTCCATAGATTCTATCGTCAGATAAATCATAATCATCGCTGTTGTCCCAGTCACTGTAGTTGTTTAGCTGTAGTTGTAGCAGTTCTCAAAAAGTAACTAAAAAAAGTAGCTGTAGCAGTTGTGTATTTACTCCAGCACCACATGAATCACTCTAACATCATCAGATGTAACAATTATCCCACTCTGTCGTTACAGTAGTTACCTCTCAACATATAGAACCCATTGTATTACCTTTAAACCAGTTTATTATCATTAAGTAATTGTTTCAGATCATTGTGATCAGATCAAACATCTAATCAGTCTTAATTTATTCTAGTACTTTATTACTCTCTATGGCATCAGTCTATATGCCCTGTGATGTTTCTTACATCAGTGACTCACTCACTATAGACTTCACTTTAATCATTATGTAAAACTTACTTCTTTTAGAAGACCACTCCATCCATGGTCCTGACAATTTCACCCAAATAATATTAGACTAAGAAAAGGTTATGATCAAAGTAAACTATTTTCCCAATTGGTTCTGATCTGATACAACCACTTCAGTGCAGAAGTGACCACTGTAACACAAACTCTTCCCAAACTTTGATAAGACTCTTCTTATCTGAAACATATGTGGATCATCTCATTTCATATATTTCACATAAGCTTCATCCCATTATGTGTAATTATTCAAAAAAAACACTTTCAAAAACCTTTTCACAAATGTGATTTTAAAAATACCTTTCATTCTTTCAACAGATTATTGAAACCTTTTTATAGATCCTTCATTGATCCAAATATTATTGATTACTATTTCCACTAATTTATTCCCAATTATTCTCAAGTTTATTTGCAATTCTATCTTTCTATCCTTCTATTTTTCTATCCTTCTATTTTTCTATCCTTCTATCCACAAATTTATCCAATGTATTAATGACATTCTCTTTGAGTGGAGGTCTCATTTACTGTTGACCTCTCGACAGCAGGATGTTGGCAAATGAATGTTCTTCTTCTTCTCCAGATCGCTCCAAACGCACCTGTGTCACATTCACTCACTCTGAAAATGGAGGCGTACAGTAAAACATTCACAAATAATCTAGAAACTTTATTTAACACTTTATTCAAACTCTTTTTCAGATGAAATCTATTCTTTATTCAATTATTTCTATGATGTTTAGTACTGTCAGCATCTTTAATCTAAGCTGTAGAAATAGAAACAGTTGTAATGGCGTTATGTTAACAGAGTCTCTAATCCATGCTGATGTGTGGTTTTACACAGCCTGACTTTCTGTGCAGATATTTGCAAATTTAATCTTATTCAGTTCTATGACTGTGTCTTGATCTTGTTTTCTTTGACGCTGCTCCTTCTTCCTCTGGAGATCTACTTGATGTGCAACATTGTCAGTATAGAGGCTTTTTGTCATACTCCCAAGACCAATAACTTCATCCAGTTTGATTATCACTGACAGAGGCAGTCCTGCCTGTATCTTAGCTCTCAGGATCGATTGTCCCATGTGGTTCACTTCCGGGTCTTCTCCAGTAATGTTTCTCCACTTCAGATATGCTTTAGACACATATACTCTTGCATTCTCTTCTGGTCCCAATGGCTCAATCAGGACATTATCAGGATGTATGTGTGTAGGAAACATCTCCTTCAAAGCTTTCCACACTCTACCTCTGTTACAGGCAAAAAGATCTGCATCATTTACTGATGTCTTCATATAGTGATGTAGTTCAGCTCTCTGTAAGATTTCCTCCATGGCCACAACACCCAGGAGTGTCGCAAACAGTCTCTTGATATCACCCATTGCAAGAATTGTCCCCACAGAAATCTCCTCTAGTTTCGAAATCCAAGGATGTGCTCCATCTCGGATTATGGGCAGCTTCTCCATGACCTCAGACAGATCTGTGTTCTTCCATGGTCTGTACTCCAGGTCTCCTCCGCAGACCACAACCGGACACATCTTATTGATTGGTTTGATTCTTCTTGATCGTACTTGAAAAGACATTGGTGTTAATAATTCTTCACCTCTAACTTCTGTGTGTTCTCGAAGTGGAATTTCTTGAGTAAATGCAGGAAGCTGTGAATACGGATCTGAGTGTTTCAGAGTGTTCTGAGTCAGTGGTTCATGTTTATGTGAGAAATGTCCATCACTGTTTATCATTACTTTCCCAGCTTTCTTGATGTCTTCGTTTCCTTTGTTTAAGACTTTTATAAGTGTCTTTGCCTCAAATTCAAACAACTCAAGTGTTCCAAGTTCAATCCGACGTTTCTCTTTCCTCTTTCGACCTCTACGACCTTTGTTCTCTTCTGCTTTGTATGTAGAGTTTAGGACTTTGAGAGTTTTGATGACTTCGATAGAAAACGTTCCTTCGATCGGACAGCGACAGTCGATGTCTGACCACCGATGATGCCATTTTTTCGAAATTTTACTGATATTGTCCACAAGTGGATTATTTGTCTGTACCACTTCTATTGGTGTGATAGGTTTATTCAAACTAGGTTTAGAACTGTTCGCGTCCATTTTGCAAAGCACTATAACAACCGCGCAATTCAATACAATTCAAAAGTCAAATTTGATCACTTCTAATTGATTTTAATTTTAATCAGAGATTAAGCAACACCATCCTATTTTTACTCAATAGCTTCAACC
This sequence comes from Knipowitschia caucasica, assembly GCA_964034765.1. Taxonomy (NCBI): domain Eukaryota; kingdom Metazoa; phylum Chordata; class Actinopteri; order Gobiiformes; family Gobiidae; genus Knipowitschia; species Knipowitschia caucasica. Next base: position 12,489,239 of record OZ035841.1, on the reverse strand, counting down.
CAATTGTAAGTCAATAAACTATTACTCATTTCTCTCTCTTTTTATTTATTTTATTGACTAATGCTATTTTACTTCATAAGTGTTGTAATTTTAACTTGCTAGTGGTAATCTATTACTCTATTCTGTTATTTAAATCTAAAACAGACAGCAACAAAATGCAACCTTTTTGGGATTCCTAAAAGTGAATAAAACCAGACCCAAATATTATTGCAGCATATTTTGGAAAATTAAAAAATGTTTGATCATTTTTAGACCAAAGATAAATCTCTCAGCTCAGTCAGTTGCCAAAGTCCTGTGTCAGTTATAACAGATTATTGTGTGTAATGATGTCATCTTACAAACAAGTGCATCATGGGAAAACATTTGTGGATAGATACACTGCACCTGATGAAGAGCAGCTTTCATTCGATCTGTTGAAAGGACGAAGGTCGTCTTTTTCTCCACTGGACCTGGCTCTGGTCAAACACCTTTGCTCTCGTTCAGCACAAAAGAGAAAAAACCAAAATTCAGTTTGAGTTCATCATAAACATCAAATCAAAAGTGAAACATTAGTGTATCTAACTCTATCAAACTCATCATGTCTAAAACATGCTAACATTGATTATTAATATGACTATAATCAACACTGAGTTTTATGCTGAGATATTTAACACAAAGAGTTATTATATCATAATAAACTAGGCATCAAAATGCTTTATAACAAACACTTAAACATTGTCTCTTTCACATAACTCCACCCTTGTGAGTCGTCACTACACAAAGGCAAAAATATTGAAAAGAAAAATACACACACAAAATGACTATAGTCTCACTCTCACAAAACAAACAAAAAATAAAAAACAAAAACTTATTCAAAAGTGTAAGTCCACTTGTGATCACAAAATAGCAGCTTTTGTGATCATAAGCAACAAAAATCAAAAATCCTCAAACCCAAAAATCTAAACTAGTCTTGTTTAATATCAATCTAGGACTGTTAAAATCAATGAACTTTACATTCTTCGATTTTAAGCTAATTTCAAAATGGTTGACCATATCTCATTACCAAATTATTTTCATCAGTGAATTATTTGTCACTGGTTCCACCCCTTTTTATTTATTTTCGTCAATGCAGCAAGCATTAATCAAATAACTAGTATTTAAGCAGAATGGGAGAAAGGGAAGTAAATGCTGCAGGAGCAGCAGGGAGGAGGAGGGGCTGCTTCAGCAGAGCAGGAGGGAGGGGAAGCAGAGAGAGGGGGAAGAGGCTGTGTTGAGTTTGCAGCAAGGAGCAAACTCACTCACACTACAGGCCTTTATAAACTTCACTGTACAGTCAATTCAAATAACATATTTTAATCCAAATTAGTCAGACTTTGTCCTGGGCCTCAGGTAACACTATTTAAGAATCTAAATTTAGCTTGAATTCATTTCTAACTGATGGATCATAAGTCAAAGCTATTGTCAATCCATCATGGCCATGAAACTGACAATAACCACGCCCATAAAACTACTGCCAAGGCTTTTTAGAGACACCATTTTAGACACACTATAGACACACTATAGACACACTGGACCTCATTTGACCGTTTTCAACAACTTCTATCAAGGTTTAAACTAAAAAAAACTAAAAACTAAACTGAAAAACCCTGAACTTCTCTCATAAACACACTCTCTGTGTGTCTATCTCTGACGTCTCTCTCACTCCTGTTCCTACGCGCCTGCTCTATGACTCCATACGTCTCTCTCCCGTCTGTTCCTACGCGCCTGCTCTATGACTCCATACTCTCATCTCATAACACACTCGCTGTGTGTCTCTATCCCTGACTCTGACTAGTCTCTCTCACTTCCGTTTCTACGCGTCTCGCACTATGACTCTATACATCTCATAAACACACTCTGCTGTGTGTCTCTATCCCTCTCGACTCTGACTAGTCTTCTCACTTCCGTTTCTCTACGCGCGTCTCGCACTATGACTCTATACGTCTCATAAACACACTCTCTGTGTGTCTCTATCCCTGACTCTGACTAGTCTCTCTCACTTCCGTTTCTACGCGTCTCGCACTATGACTCTATACGTCTCATAAACACACTCTCTGTGTGTCTCTATCTCTGACTCTATTTCTCTGTATCTCTGTCTCTGTGTCTCTCTGTGTCTCTCTGTGTCTCTCCGTGTCTCTGTGTCTCTGTGTCTCTGTGTCTCTGTGTCTCTCTGTGTCTCTCTTCGAACGTAAAAATAAACTGAGTTTATTATTCTCAAAAGCGTTACCTTTGTGAACAATAAACTAAAACAAATTTAGAAATTTAAAACTTTTCCAACACTATACTGTGGTTCCGGAGCAAACCAACAATACAGCACAAAGAAGAACAGATTTTAGTGAAATCTCACCCTTTTAGAAGTCGGCCTGTCTTTTCTCCAGTCTGCTGCACGTTGCTCTGCTTCCGTCTCAGATCAAGTCGCCAAAATGTGGCCCTAAGCCACCTAAAAATGTGCCGTCTTTAAAAACTGTTCTGACAGCCCAAAACTGCCGTCATGACACCAAAAAGTTGCGTCATTGAACATACTAAGAATTGAAAAAATCACTGTGACGTGACGCCAAAATGTCGTATCTTCTCATCCGCAGAAGATGGGGTTTCCCGCACAAAACCAGTATAGTTGTTGGAGAAGGAATGCACTTCTGAGTTATGTATTAAAGAAATAGTTTAATGACATAATCAGAATACATTGAATCCAATTCAGGCTTAGCTTCTCAGCCCGGGTCAGCTCAGAGATGGCATGACTGACTGACTGACCCCGAACACAAAGAGGACTCCGATCTTATAGTCTGAAGAAGAAGTCATAAGACACATTTTAACAACCATACATTCACAGGACCTAAATGCCTAGTCGCATGATATCAGTGCTGTTCACACATATGAAGATCTCCATTGTTTTCCCAGAGTCACGTCAGCCTCATGACTGAGAGAGAATGGTCAGCAGTCTTAGACATTCTCAGACAAGTGCTGACATGTCCTCTCACATTCATGACATAGGAAGACCCACAGATTCATGTAGAATTAAAGAATATTAATAATAGCAGACACTACAGTTCCTTGGGGATGAACGAATCCCATTGGTTTATTATTATCCGTCCGCTCCAAAATATTGTTGATTCATTTTTGGAGACTATAGGCATCTGGTCAATTCCATCACTATTTGAAAACACATGATAACTTGACTACTTTTAGGGTTTACGGACATTTTCCCACAATATTTAAAAAAACGCACCTGGAAAAATAATCACTGACTGCATGTTTAGTGCATAGCTGTTGAGCCTGGAGCTAAATTGTCATTGTCTGTGAATTTTCTGTGCAAAAGTATGAGTACTGTATCCAAATAATATGATGTGATCTGAGACATACATTTGCAACTGTTATGGCTATGTATTGGTTAAAGCCGGGGTACCTAACTTTGAAACATAAACAATTTAACTACTAATACGATTTACCTAGTTCCTTGGTTTTTCACATGTACAGTATTTTTGGCCTCTGTGACATGTTTTGATCAGATTTTCTAGACAGAAAAGTTAAATAAAAACAGGACCCCCCTCTCTCAGCCAATCAGCTCTCAGCCTCAAAACTTCAAATAATGACTCACAGGGCTCTCTCTCTCTCTCTTTCTCTGAGATGAATACAGCATGTTGTGGTTTGATTTCCCTAAACTGTACTTTTATAAGACTCTTTCAGTTGGGACAAACACAATGTATTATTTATCACACATTGTTATGAAGGTGAAACAGAATAAAGGTGGAAACTTTATAAAATATTTAGGACTACTCCAAATAAGTACATTAATAAAACATAGAAAAATATTTCAGAAAAACAAAGCAGACATTTTTTAGGAAACCAGAATAGGAAGTACTCCGGGTCATGTGCTCAGAGAGAGTTACTACTTTTCACATCAGGGCTCTTGACAATTACAAATGTGTTCACTGGGATTGGGGCTGGGTATCTGTCAATGTTTTGTATTTCTAAATAATTAATTACAATCCATGCTACACTATCGGAATTACTATTGGTGCATTTGTTTTCCATTTCTTGACAAATGATTGTTTGAAAAATCTTGGGTCTCAGGATTCTGTTGTGATGTAAATGGATTTCTAACCCCTATTACAACTTAATTTAAAATTAATATGAAAAACAAAACCAAAAACAATGAAAACATTAAAAGAGCCACAAATGAATGAATAATAAATCTATATTGTATATTATTCAATCATTTTTTTCTACACCTAATTGGTGCATTTTTATTGAATTTATCGAATATTGATTGTCAAAAAATCTTCTGTCTCTTTTTCTTTGCAATGTGTGGGTTTACAATAGCCTGGCCGTACCACACCATAGTACAATTTCATTTGGTGCTATGGTCTCGAGGCGCTCCATTGAGCTCTGTTTACAGGTGGGAGGGGTTAACCCCTTTTGCAGAATGAAACGATTGGATCTGAGTTTATGTAGTGCGCCCGAGTGAGTTGTTAGCATTAGCATTTAGCCTAGCCATCTCCTTTGCCGCTAACGGAGCCCATAGGGAGTAGCGCCACAATCATTGCCAGCAATTACATTTACTAAACATTCCTCTTACTCCGGCTTCAATTTCTTGATAGAACCAGACCGGATTACTTTACTGTCACATTCTTCAACTAACTACAACACCTGCCTCCTGCTCGCTGATTGGTCGGATGGAATTCAACCGATTGTATTCGCTAACACAGGGACCAGACCCAGACGTTACATGCAGGGAAATGATGATTGAGCGGAGTGTACGGATGGCTAAGGCCAGGCTAGGTTTACGATAATATCCAAAAACTATACATATTAAAAAAAATGAAAGATAATTTGAATCAGGAAAAAAAAATATTAAGAAAAATACAAAAAACAAAATATAAAACAATTGGCCTGTTGCAACTTCCTAAAAATATCAATATTCATATATATATATTTTATTTTGTTTAGGTCTAACTGAAATCATCCTGCTGTCGTAGAATCACACCTTTGTGTTTCAATAATATCACTTATCTCAATGTTTCTCTGTAGCAGTGAACACACACACACACACACACACACCCAGCCTTGGTGCACTGCTTTTGGATCCGACTGCTTATGCAAATACAGCATCACAAAAAATATACCCAGTGTTTTTTTCCCGCTCATTTGCGTCTCAAACGGATGTTGTTGTTCTCTTCAGAAAACCGAGACGAGCGCTCACTGCTTATTGCTTTTATGCCGCTAAAGAGTGTACCAACGGCTCTCACACCACGGCTCAGGTAATTTGTCCGATTCAGTTACACAAATCTGTTATAAATAATTCAATTTCAAGTCCTGATTCAAAGATTTGACTCTTTCTCTCTCTCTCTCTTTGTCAATAGTTTTGGAAATGAAGCGACAATAGTTATTCTGGAGGTTCTGCCGCTTGTTTCCATGGAGATTGTTGACAAAAACGGGTTTGCAATGCAGCTTTAAACACGGAATACGTTCTTTATGGTATTAGTTTAATAATCTGTGACATCTTTGGATCTGCATGTTGTTTTAAAATCTTGTTTTTGATCAAAAATAGTTCTTAAATTAATGAAAATTTTGATTTGTTCTGCCTCTCGATAGTCAGCAGCTTGCAGACAATGATGAGATGGAAAAGTTTGCAATCCTTGACAAAATGTGGCACTGACGGAATTAAAGCGGGTGCACCTGAATTTCAAACCCCCAAATAATATTGCGCGTGTATTTTTCGTCTTCAAAGTCACAGATCTGTTTGGAAAGCACTGGTTTGCACTTGATTGTCTGTTTCAAATCTCCGTAAAGTAAGTATTTTTGCGGAAAGTGAACCAGAAATGGACCACTCAAATCTAAAGGTCTAACTTTAAAACCACGAAAATGAACTATATGTGATAAAAATCCATGTAACTAGTTCCTCGCTCTCAAAACATCTGGTTCCATCAGTATTTTTAATATGTTTGTTCGGCTTCTGTCACTTCTTTACATCACCTTAAAACAGCAAAGAGAGGACCACCCTCACTCGACCAATCAGCTCTCTGTCCAAAGCATCAGCTCGTGACTCACAGGGCGCTTTCTTACAAGTATGCAAAAGATGACAATGTTTTCCAATAAGATGAGGTTGTTATTGTTTTTCTACTTCCAAAAATTGAGATTCATGGAAAAACATGTATCAGATCACCAAGCATTAGATCAAACATCAGCCTCTCATTCCAGACAAAAACAAATGCTCTTAGTTAGCACTCGATTCCACTTTGGATGTTTTCCGCAAGTCTGTGTAGGTTTCCTCTGGGCGCTTTGGCTTCCTCTAGAAGTTATTTTTTTCACATGGATTTTTGGTTTACCATTGAATAATGGCTGCCCCTCCTTCTCTGTTCACGCACAGAAGTCGCTGCTCCTCCTCCTCCATCGCTCCACACACAGTGCTCTTTCTGTCTCTAACTCACTGGGATTAGACACCACTAAAGTTGGTCTATGCTTGTTATAATGTACTTTTGAAAAAAAAAGTCACAAAGCCATGCACGGAGCTCGAGTTTGTGCACCAGTATAATCGGTTCGTATGAAAATCATCCGGAGAGGAAGGTTCCGTGGTGCAAAAAACACATATAAGATTGAAATGCGTCAATGTTTTTTTAACGCACTGATTTTTTGTGGGGTCAATTCATCTTAATTAACGCGTTAAAGTCCCGACCCTAGTAAAAACGGGATCCTTGAACATTCAGGACACAGGAGCTTATTTCAGGACAAGACATCTTTATTGTGTGAATAGACACATCACTAACATTTTTCAAATACATTAACCCTTGTATTATGTTAAGGGTCAATTTGACCCATTTCAGTTTTTGTGTTGATCAAAGTACTGGTTATCCTTTCTTTTTCTTGCTGAAATTTGGTGACTTTTCCTCATCTAGGGTCATGAACTGGTGTGTAAAATTTGGACACTTTGATGTGTAGTGGAATGTCTGTGCAGAGTTTGTATACAAAGATGATGTTGCGGGTCATTTTGACCCAGACGCTTTAATGTGGGTAAATAGTTGTTCAGATCCAAAAAAACATGTCTCTTTGACATTGTATTTTGATTGCCTCTGAGACCCAGAGCCAGGTGTGTGAAGAGAGGGAACTTTCTCACACTTGTCCTTGTCACTGTTCTCATGTCATCTCTTTTGCCTAGCGTACATCGGACTGGCAACTGATTATATCCGTTGCATATGTGTTCCTGCCCCGCACACATCGACAATCTGGTGAAAACGGGCAACTCCTAGTAGCAGACCAGTCTCGGGAATAACAGCGCGTACATCGACAGCAACTGGCCTCAACTACAGTGTGTTTTATGACATGAACTGTAGAGGGCGCTATACACACAATACACACATGTTGTTGGAGCACATTGGTGATATCTCCGGATCTGAGGACAACTAGTTGCCGAAAAGTAGAACCCGGGCAACTGACTGAATCCGGAGATCAACTGTTTATCTCCAGTTCGAGCGCTCACATCGACTTCAGCTGATCATCTCCATCATCTCCTCTCAGTCGCCAAAAGCCGCCTTGCAACGAGTTGTCTCCAGTTACTCTGTCGATGTGTGCTAGGCTTTAGACAAACTCACCAAAAATGAGCTCCAGAAGGATGACGATATCTGAGGAGGCTTTATCACAGATTTTTAACTGGGATAATGATGTACAGGAAGAGATTTCAGAAACAGAGGATTTTTCAGAGACAGAGGACAGTGTTATTGCTGATCCAGCTTGTCAATTTTCCTACGATAAGGAGGATTCAGAGGACAAATCTTTGGTCAAGGAAGGAGGATGGGAGGAATGAAGTAAGGTAGGAAGGAAGGAAGGGAGAAAGGAAGGAAGAGAAAAGAAGGGAATAGAGGAGGATGAACAGAGAAGGAAAACAGGATGAGAAGACGGAAGGAGAAAGCATGGCAGGAGGGAAGAAGGAGGGAAGAAGGAGGGAAGAATTGTCATTTTGACCCGAGAGGAGGACAAGAAGATTAGACTAAATCACATGTGTCAAAGTCAAGGCCCGCGGGCCAAATCCGGCCCGCGAATGAATTATTTATGGCCCCCGGGACATTGCCTGCCATTGAGGCAATGTATTGACCCCTTAAGCTCGCTAGCCCCCGCCGGCGGGAACAAACGAGGAAAAAAATATATCTGCTGGCAACAGCAGATGTATTTTGAACTTCATAAGCCACAAGCTATATATCATTTTAAAGCTTATTTTCTCTGCTATATTTATATGTAAGTGTAAACGATATCAGATCTTGCATTAAAAAGATATAACGCATAATATGGGCACAAAATAAATCACGTCTGTATTCGTTTTTTACCTTTCGTCTTCTGCTGCTCCAACAAATTAGACTTTCCCCATCCTTGCTTAGTCTCTTTCTCTCCGTAACTGTTCATTGAAGAAGAATATCCACTTGTATTTCCCAAAGTATAATCCATTCTGCAGATTTAATCAAAAAACGCCCCAAAAAGAGGTCCAGACTGCTCTTTTACATTTCACCAAGTTTGAGCTTTTTTTTTTTTTTTTTACTATTTTCATTTTCTTAGAAGTCTATTACATCTAATGTGTACAGTATGAGGATTGGCTTTAGAGCATATTTTATCGAGCCAGCAGGTGTCACCGGCACTGCCTCTGGATGTTGAGAAACATTGAACCAGTCCGGCCCTCGGCGCATAGCAAAAATTTTTTTTTGGCCCTCTGATGTATTTGACTTTGACATGCCTGGACTAAATCTTTCTTAAATATAGTGTTGGAATTAAAAATGTATTGTATGTCACTTTTCTAAATATTTATATAACCTAAAATAAAGTTGTTATTAGTTTAACCTGTTTTCTTGACTGTTTTGAGTGCATTTACACAGTATGGGTCAAAATGACCCGCAACATAAACAATGTCATTTTTTTTCAACATAACACAAGGGTTAAACAAGAGTCACAAACAATAGACATAATAGAAAAACATAAACCTCAGATGTAAGTGAAGTAAACATGAAAGTGAAACAGATAATTGTTCAATTAAATATTGCAATACTTTGATCTGCTGTAACAATCTAATTGCATTATACATGATTCAATAATCATGGATAATAGCTGCCGTCTCTCTGGGGCCAGGACTCCTCTGCAAAAGTCTCAGTGGCACTTTCCTGGTTCCACAAAGGTCAATAAATGGATAAAAGTACTGCGGCCAGACTACATGTAGATACAGTTCTGACTGATGACCCTTGAAATCATAATTCTGACTTTTTGCGGAGTGAGCAGAGGTAGAGGACGGTCAGTGAACGCCTCGTCGAGCATCTGCACAGGCAGATGGTCTGTGAAGTGGACATAGACCTGGACCTGCACACGTGTCGGAGCAAGGAGCATGTGAGCCCGACTAATGAGCCAGACATAAGCAGAGGGCGAGCTGGAAACACACGCTCGTTCTGGTATTCGTCTGCTTAAACTTGTCTGATCTGTTAGAATGAGTTTTACGCTTGGAAAACTCATCGGAGGGATGTTTCCAAAAACACTTGATTCATGAAATTAGCCCTGAAGGCAAAACTTCCCCTTTTGTCTTGTCTAATACTAATACTATTTACTTCTACCATTGATATTATCATTGGATTACTAGTGTGGGGTAAAACCAACCTGTCTCACAACGGTCTAAACCCAACTCCTGTTCCCTACAATTATGATGATTATTTTCCTTAATTATTCAGTTTGTTTTAAATGTATGCAACTGTTGAAGGACTTTAAAAAGAAAAGAAAAAAAAAAACGGACGTACATGGCTTTTTTTTGTTAATAATAATGCATTGGTTTTATATTCAGCACTTTTCAAGACACGCTTCACATGCCATTTTTCACATTCATTAAACTACTACTCTGGCCACAGCTGCCCTGGGACACACTGACAGAAGCGATGCAACCAGTATGTGCCATTGACTCCTCTGACCACCCCCAACCATTCACACACACACCAGACTCATTCTAGGCAATGTGGGTGAAGTGTCTTGCCTGTGAGCACAAAAACAGTTTGGTACTTTACAGCCGCAGCCGCTCCACTGTGGCGCCTGGTGTTCCCAGAAGTCTCCCATCACAGTACTAAACCAGGTCCTGCCATGCTTAGCTTCACGGTCTGATGGGATCTGGCTTTCACATGCAGGTATGGCCACTGAGCTGGGATCTATCTCAATATTAATGTAGCGAATGATTAAGAAATCTAAAATCTGGTACTTCTGCATTCATGAATCCGATGTATTTGAAGTTTGAAAACAGTTTGAAAACAGTTTGAAAACAGTTTGAAAACAGTTTAATACTCATGACAAAGTGGAGCATTTTGTCTTCATTTGTATAAGTCTTAAATCCCAAAATTACTGTAAACATACTGACGCAGGCTCAGTAGTGAACCCTTATGTGCTACGGTGTGGGGATGAGTTTGTGAAAGTGTGTGACAAAATCAAAATGTCCCAAATACATAGTAAGTAAGTAAGTAAAGTGTATTTTCTCTGTCTGCTTCATCCCTGACAGGGGTGTGCTGCAAAAAATAGGTAACATACTGTATTGATTAAAAATGAATATGAAGTTCAGATTTTGTTTTTGTTTTTAACGTCCACTCCTTGAATAAATCTATGAATTTTTTTCTTCTAAGGAGCATTAATAACAAAAATATTTTTTATTTTTTTTATTTTTGTTATTATTATAGTATAAGTGCCTAAAACCATGTGATGCCCCAATGAGGGAGATTTCAGTTCCAAGCTTCAAGTAGATGTTGTGACTCAAAAAGTTATCCACCAAATGGTTGAGGAAACTATTAAAATGTTGATTTAATTCATAAATAAACATATATCGATGTATGTTGATATCTTGACTCTAATAATAAATAATCAGCTGTATGATTAAACACAAATCCATCAACAAAAACAGCCAAAAGACTTCATTTATTACTGGATTTTTTCACATCATTTAGAACTATGTCATGTTGTATCTAGAAGTAGGTGCACTGCAAAAAGTGATGAAAAACACATCCAAATTGGCAAAAAGTATCTTATTCCAGCATATTTTGACTGCCTTAAAACTAGATTTGCTAATGAGACAATGATAATGGAATTGTTTCTAGTGGAATGAGAAAATAAAGTAACAGTTCTTGAAATAAAATCAAATGGCTTTGTCCCATTGGCTAATCTGGTTTCAAGACAGAACATACTGAAATTAGGATCAAAAACACATATTCTTACACTCACTTATTTTGTTATTTTTTGCAGTGTATGATATGGGCAGACTGTGAGAGGTGCCCAGCTTGAGTTATGAGACTTTTGAACTGTAGCATTGGAGTATAACAGCTTTAACAGGTCATAATGCGATGATACAGAGCCTGGTCCTCGGTCTCCTCGGTGTCCTCGGTCTCCTCGGGGGCCTCGGTCTCCTCGGTGTCCTCAGTCTGCCGCTGCCTCCTCACAGAAGATGGATAACTACAGTGAACAGTGATTGTTTTGTGCAGCCGACTGAGACGCCGCTGTAAAAACCTGGACTTGATTTCTGCCCACGCTGCACAGTCACGTTCTGAACACCTTTCCTTACTTTTTACAACCCACAAAACTTAACATGGGTCAGAAAAAGGCAGGGCATTCTATTTGTTAGCTTGTAGGTATTGGTAAACCTTAACACTAGAACTCCCAGAGCAGTCAATTTGACGGGTTTTGGTTTTGGAAGTGTATTTACTCATCTCATGTACATTTATGGTCTTCATAACTTTGTAACTTTGTCTGTATCTTTATGTAGTTTATTTCTATGTCATTATTTTTTTTATGAAATTATCTTTTTATTTTGAAATGTTAGCGGTTCTACCCTTAACTTATTTCTCCGCAGAGAAAAATTTGCACTAGTTACCATAGTGACACACTGTATACAGTCAGCATTAGCCTTTTTTGTTGTATTTCAGATGCAGTTATAATGACCAATTTTAGCCCTTATTAAAAGTGAGTAAAAGTAAAAGATTGTTTTCTTTTACTTTTTTGAGTCTGGTGAAAAACTCAGAATTCCCTAGGTTTGAATGGGAGCAGTCAAAATGACAGGTGGGAGTTCTAGTAGTTTCATACATCTTGGAGTCTTAGTGTTGATGGTAAAGTGATAAGCAAAAAAATTGACTGTGGATATTTGGGGAGGCCTCTGGGAACATCAGGTGCCACAGTGGGGCGGCTGTGGCTGTAAAGTGCCAAACTGTGTGTGAGGGACTGGAGACGTCACCGAGAAAGACCTGTGGAATCCTTCAAACGGCTCAGTCCCAGGTGTGAGAGAGCTGGAAGGGTAGTTTTCTGTGTAGTTTTTCTCATCTATGGCTTCCTTCACGTCTCTATCAAACCACTGAGACTTTTGATAAAACAAGAACGAGTCCGTATTCTCAAAAGGTGGGACCAGAGGATCCGCCTGGATGTCGCAAAATCTTCACCATTAAACAAAATGAGCGGCCATTTTGCTTTGGAGATACCGTACCACAGCACTATGTCAACAATGCTCTTCAGGGAATTTGTCCAGGGCAGTAGAAGTGAAGTGCCTTGCTTAAAAGCACTGATGGTCATAGCTAAGGAAAGGAACCCCGTGGCTTCAGAAGTCTAAAAAAAATCCTACAGAACAGAACGATTGTCCGGTCTGTCCTCAAGAGTGAAAAACAAAATCCTTTCATACGGCCCTTCACTCTAGTTTACATTGAAAAACTAAATTCCACTCCTATCGTTTTTGTAAATGCAGATTTGGCGACTAAAAACGGACCAATCAAGTGCTTTCTGTCAATGAATTTGGCCGTGGCTAGACAATTGTGTGTGGGGACGGACTGACGCTGCTCCTGATTGGTTCTTGGTTGCTCCTTTGTTGCTAGCTACAGTTTTGGTTTCAGCCCATGGAGCCAGCAACAAACATGTCGCCTAAACCAATTGTGTTGATTTTGAAAAAGTGCCTTCAAAGCAAACGGGGAGGTTACTGACCACGAGCGGTGCAATCTGTGGTGATGGTTTTGCAGACGTGTTGCGTGTGTGACAGAAAATCTCTCAAAGCCACACGTCCTGCACTGTTTCCCCTGCTTTCATATCCACAACTGCATGAGTAAAAGATATCTCGTGTTCCTTGTCCTGGCAGCTTCATGCGTGTGCATCGGGTGTGTACGGATCGCAGACAATAGACAGAATCCATATCTCGCCTCACATCAGTAAGACTGTGCTCCTAGTGACCCCCTGCTACGGTGTGGAGCCTGCTGCACTGAGCTGAGTGTAACATGAGAGGCCACTGCCTAAACATGGTGCAATATGCAATTGTATATTCATTCCTATTTTCCACTGTATTATTGCCCTGAAACTATTACAACTGAAACTGAAACTAACCCTAACCCTATCCCCCAGAAGCCGTTCCAAAGGTATATAAGAGGACTTTCTACTTCTGGGTGGATCATCCTCCCAATTGTCAATCATTCTTGTGACACGTGCTCGTCATATGGGCCTTACTTCCTGCCTGTGCTACTGGTATGGCATTGTGGTGAGTTGTCGTGACATTTTTTAGTAATTAGATTGATACATTCAGCTGTGAGACTGACCCAAAAGTGTGGACGTGCTTTGGAATAGCTTTGACTGTGGCCACTCAGAGATATTAGGTGACTTTATAAAAGCACAATCAAAGAGCACTGCTGTGTCCCAAAAATGCCCTGTATCCTCACAGTTTAATTCCTGTTTGAGCATTATTTAGGAGAAACCGGTGTGCGGTGTGCCGATCCCCGCACACCGCAAGTCAAGTGTCGTTGTTACTAAAACGCGGAAGTGGTGCGTGCATAGAACCTATTTGACCAGAGAGTTTTGTTCAAAAAGTGCAGATGGCGGTTCTTTGCTAAAATTTGGGAAAATCCTCCTTTATAAATTTAAGACAAATGAGAATATTCTGAATATTCTTAAATCGACGCTCAAAACTTATTTATTCAGACTGGCTTTAACACTTTTAACGCTCAGTGTTAGCGCGGTGAACCTTTATTAATGCTTTTTAACTTTAATTTATTGATTGCATAAATGTTTTGATGGATTTGATGTGATTTTATTGTGAATCACTTTTGTTGCCTTGAGTGTTGTAAAGGGCTCTATAAATAAAAATTGTTTGATAGATTCAACAGTTGAAATTAAAAAACAGTTCAATTAGCAATATGTTTTTTATTGAATTTAACTAATGAAATTGAATTTAAAACAACAATGATTTATGTATCTGATTTAATAGACTAATCCATCAATCGGAAAAATAATTCATGGCTTGATCAATGAGAGAATAATGGTTAGCTGCATCTCTTTGATCAGCTTCTTCTGCACCAACACAAATACTATGGACAACAATCAAAGACTATAAAAGAACCAGCTAAAGTATTACAATCAGAGCCTGTGCAGCAGGAAGTAGCTGTTTCCAAATGACTGTATCATTTCAACGCTGAGGTCTTTGTGAATTTAAAACTGCAGTTTGACTTTGTGGCCTTTATCCTCACTGGTGTTACGTAGAGCCCAGGAGTGGTTCCCGTTAAAACATGGAACTGAAATAAAGCACTTGTTCTAAACTGGGGTCAGACACTTCTTAAATCCTCAGAGCTGGAGAGGCCATTATAAAACCAACCATCCACGTAAACTTTACCATTAAAAGTCTTCCAAAGGGGAGCTCAGAACGGCAGGTTATTTCCATTAGAGAAAGACACAGGCTGGACTTTGAAAGACACATTTTGGCAGAAAATATGAGACACAGGAGTTCCAACAGGGGCAGGCAAGAGTATAACTGCCAAAAACACCAAAACATTATTATATTGTAAACAGTTGATATATCAGCAGTGATGTTTCTCTGTCTGGTGCACACTGGGTTAGCCTTGCACAGTTTTTCCAATGTGGTTTGACTGCAAATGGCAAATGAATTCTTGAATCTTGAACATTTGAAACTTTAAATAATAATACATCGGTTTTATATAGCGCTTTTTTGGACACTCTAAATGTCATAATTCATTCACTCCATACATGGTGGTGATAAACTACTACAGCTGCCCTCCGACCCCAACCGACCATTCACACACACACCAATTCTACGCAATGGGGGTAAAGTGTCTTGCCTAAGGACACAACTACAGCAGACAGTGGGAGTAGATGGTGAAGGTCGGGCTCGAACTCACGACCCTCTGGCTCAAAGGCCAATGCTTTACCAATTGAGCTACTGTCGCCCTAAATCCACAATCAGGGCCAATACTGGGTGACCTGGGTGGCTCTTGGAGGATCTCGGTCACTTTGGAGGAGCTCGACCACTTGAGGCGGTTTGTATTTTTGTCCGAAATAAATTTGTCTTGGGCGCACACATTACCACAGGGGAAGAAAACATTCATTTATTCATTATATCGTTTTTCCAATTCTAAGATCTTCCATCCATCCATATTCTTCCCCTTAATCCATTTCTGGGTCAGGGGGATGACATCAGCGGGAGTCGTGAAGTAGGTCTCATGGTCAGCTTGAACCCACGACCATCAGGCCAAAGCTCTAAATAATAGAGCAAATAATAATAATAATAATAATACAAAAAACACTGAAAAAAACGATGAACAATAATGACATTTGAATAAAGGATAAATACATATGAAAATAATGACAATCATGTTGAACATTAGTGACATAAACAAATCCTATGCCTGTACTCCGCAGCGTGGGCAGGTTTTACACTAAAGTTAGCGTTTCACAAGAGGTTGGTAAAGAAGCGTACAACCTTCCCATTACAGTGATTCATTAATAACATAAACTTATTTTAATTAGGACTTAATGACCCTCTCAAAGCTCTTAAGATTTTTCCACCAACTCAATCCACTCCAATCAAAACACAGTCATTTTCTCGGAGGCGGGAAGCCTCAGCGCGCACGCTCATTTATAATCTGTGGGACAATGAGCCGCAAGTCGTCAGAATGCTACGATTACTCTGCTCCTAATGAGGCTGGGGCCAACGCTGCTGTCTGTGTGAAGGGGAGGGGAGATTATAATAATACTTTTACTTACATGGGGCCTTACAAAATGTACAAAGTAAAAAAAATAAACAGTTAAAAATAGACAGTGTAGGGCAGGGGTGTCCTTCATGCGGCCCGCGACTCATTTACGTAAAATGATATAACCACAAATGAATAACAATAATTAAAAAAAAATAAAAATCCGCGCCGCACTGCAACACGAGGCTCCGCGACACCACGCGCCGCAGTACGTGTGACTGACAGTGACAGCAAAATGTCTCTGTCAAAAAGGCGAAAAGTGGACATCGAGTGTTGGGTTTTAAAAAAAAAAGTGGAGTAATTCTTATTTGTTCGTGGAGGTGAATGAAACTATGCTTGGTTTCATGCAACAAGTGGCGTGGCTGAAGGAATATCATCTTAAACTACAACGGCACTTTGAGCGGAGAATTGAGAAGACAGAAGATAAACGTGTCTGGCCCTGAAGAAACAGCAGTCTGTTTGTGCTCAGAGCAAGAGGTTAGTGCTGCTGTAAAAGGAAGCACCTGAGTGCTAACCATAACATAGCATTAGCATCGCAGCCGTACAGTGAGTTTGTTAAAACTCTTATACAGGCTGCAGACATGGTCCTGAGAAACCACACGCTGTCACCAACATCATGTTGCCATTGATGAGAGACTGATGTTACTGATGTCACATATTCATTTGTGGTGTTACTGAAACTATCACAGAGGAGTTTTGAGTGCTGCTGTTGTTGCTGCTGCTGGTGTTGTTGTTGCTGGTGCTGTTGGACAGTGTGGACTGGTACCGATGGTAAAAACAGGTGTAGTGACAAATGGAGGTGATGATATTTTGGACGTTTGACTGTATTTTACAGAGACACTGCTGCAGTCGTTAAGAATAGATCACGTTATGGAAGTTGTTTGTTCGTTTCAACTGAAACTTGGTCAGTTTGATGCTTTCTCTGTGATAATGACATAACCATGGACCTGACCACACTGAAGATGGTTAATGTGATAATAACATAACCATGGACCTGACCACACTGAAGATGGAATGTGATAATAACATAACCATGGACCGTACCACACTGAAGATGGTTAATGTGATAATAACAAACCATGGACCTGACCACACTGAAGATGGTTAATGTGATAATAACATAACCATGGACCTGACCACACTGAAGATGGTTAATGTGATAATAACATAACCATGGACCGTACCACACTGAAGATGGTTAATGTGATAAAAACATAACCATGGACCTTACCACACTGAAGATGGTAATGTGATAATAACATAACCATGGACCTGACCACACCAAGATGGTTAATGTGATAATAACATAACCATGGACCTTACCACACTGAAGATGGTTTTAAACTGAGGTGCTGTGTTTAAGAGCTTTTTTCTATCTACCTACTTTACCTTTGTGAGAAAGTTTTCTCTGTAATGAGCCTTAAAACAAAGTTAACATACAAATATTAATATAAATATTGTGAAATACCATTTACAATGTAATATTGTAAATACATTACATTATTTGCACTATGAAAAACTCACTGTTACATGTAAATTTGTAACAGATTTACAGTTAAAACTGAGCGAGTAGGACAGTGTTTTAAAGGAAGTTTTAAATAGATTTGTTTATGTGCACAAAACGTTGGACTTTGTACCGTTTTTTGGTATTTTTGTAGAGCATCTTCTGGTCCGGCCCACTTGAGATCAGATTAAGTTGTATTCGGCCCCCGGACCAAAATGAGTTTGACACCCCTGTTGTAGGGTCATTGCGAATAGGCCAGTCTGAATAATTAGTTTTGTTTTAAGTGCAGTTTGGAAGTGTGTCAGTGTTTCGGAGGTTAGGGGGGAGCAACTGAAGGCTCTATTCTCCATGGTAACGAAACAAGCAGGAGGCATGAGGAGCTGGAGGTAGGAGAGGCAGCGGAGGGAGATGGGAGAAAGGGCAGGCTCTATTTGTGGCACCGGCACCTGCCACAGCTGATCAGTGGAATGTACACAACAAATGGCGTTTAAAACGGCATGTGGACAACAAATACAGTTTAAGATGTTTAGGTGGAGCAGTGGCGCAGGTGGAAGAGCATTGGTCGTTTGGCCCAAAGGTTGTAAGTTCGAATCTCCATAGAGAAATAATTCATAGACTACTATTGATACTTGCTGTTGTGGAGTCCTTGGGCAAAACACTTAATCCAAATTGATGGAGAGTCGTGAAATTCGTAAAAGATGTCACATGGTCAACAATGTCACATGGTCAACAAATAATGTACAAATTTAAGAATGACTTGGACAAAAGTAATCAAAACTAAATGGTGATAACAGTGTTTTAGCGTGGCACATGTGATAAGCGTCTGCCTTAAGTGTGAAAGGTTGGAAGTCCAAATCCCGATGTGGACTTTTTTTAGCAGAATTATTAATAATTATTATTATTATTATTTTTAATTTGATTATATATATTGCATGATGTTTTATTTGTTACTTGTTATACTTTAAAGCACTAAGGCACTTTGCTTCTAAACAAACTGCATTGGAGCCAGTCACATCAACGGCTCGTTTTCTGCAGATCTTTTCGCTGGAAAAAACTGGATTGGGCGGGTGGTTTCGGATCATTTCGGCGGGTTTTTGTAGTAGAAACACCGGCATTTATCTCACTGCTTGCCATCAACGTATTAATTGGTAAATTAGCATAAGAAAATTGCTGTGCTTGCATATATGCAATAAAGCTAAAAGCACGATTAGGAAAACCAAGTCGGAGATCGATATTTGCATAAATTAAAAATAGTCATATAATAAAATATTTATTAACCTCGCTTGCTCGGTCTGTACAGAGAAATATCAGACCTTGGTCTTTTTGCACTGTACAAAAATAACGCGGTCTGATATTTCTCTGTACAGACCTCACGCTCGTTTAATAAGCCTTTAATATTGTCCAATCCAAGTCATTCTGATGTTTAATTTTACACGTTATTTGTTGACCATGTGACATATTTTACGCATTTCACGACTTCCGCCATTTTGGATTAAGTGTTTTGGCCAAGGACTCCACAACAGCAAGTATCAATTGTAGTCTATGGAATATTTCTCAATAGAGATTCAAACTTACAACCTTTGGGACGAAGACTGATGCTCTTCCACCTACGCCACTGCTCCACCTAAACATTCTTGCTGCTTGTTGTATCTTAAACTGCATATGTTGTCCACATGCCGTTTTAAACGCCATTTGTTGTGTACATGCCACTGATCAGCTGTGGCAGGTGCCGGTGCCACAAATGGAGCCTGCCCTTACCGGAGAGCTGACAGGTGTTCTGACATGGAGGAGTTAGGTCGTGGATGGCTTTGAGAGTGAGAAGCAGGATTTTGGACCTGGATGCGGCGAGTGATGAGAACCTAGCCGAGTTTTTTCAGGGCAGGGGTGATGTGGTCGATGGAGGGAGTGTGTGTGATGATACGTGCTGCACAGTTTTGGACCAGAGTGATCCAAAAAAGAGAAAATGCCAGCATGCAAATGTTTTAAAATTTCTCAAATCAGGCAAAATGTATATTCATTTGAACACATTTTGACAGCCTTAAGACAAGATTGGACAATGGGACGAAATTTTCTTTAATCTGTCCCGTTGCCAAAACTACACTTTTAAGACAGGAAGAATGTACTCAAATAAATATACAAACACTCAATTCAAGCAATTATTTCTAATATATTATCCTTGCAGTGCGCATAATATCCTCTAGTAGTCTTGACCCAACGGAGCACCAGCATCTGGAGATAGGTCCATGGGCGCTAAACCACGGTGACCCTTGCTTCTGACAGAGGCCCTCGAGGCATTACAGGACGGGTCAAATGCAGAAGCTACATTAAAGTATAACCTAACTTGCAGTGTTGTGCGTGAACGAGTTCAAAAGAACGCGTTCATTGAACACACTCATTTTTTTGTGAACGTTGAACTGAACGCAACACATTTTTTAATAAAGAACTTGAACGTGAATTAGTTCATATTATGTGTCATGAACGGCAGACATCACTATGAACGTTGGAATTTGTTTTCTCTTTTGAAACACAACAAGAGAAAGTTCCTCCCTAGCCGAAAACTAAAAATTCCTACGGTGTTCACCGTCTGTGAACGCACCCCAACTCCGTGTTGAGCTAGCCGGTGCGGCGCTGTGAGCTGGTGCTTTTCTTTGGTTGTTGGACTCACATGTGCCCGAGTTGTGATGATAACAAAGGGTGAATTTGCGACACAGGACCACCCGTTTACATTTGACATAAAGTATAGACACACGCACTGCAGCGCATCACTGTTTGTAGCACTTATGAGCAGTTTTTTCCTCCCAATGTAGATCTTGTCTGTTTTAGAGTCAAAGGCTCTCATCCTGTGCGGTGTACAGGATATATACTGTGATTTCTAGCTCGTAGTGTGAAAACAATATTTTTTTGAATACCTCACAAAAAAAGTAAAATGAACTGAACTTTGAACTAGTTCAGAATAAAAAATTTGAACTTTGAACGTGAACTGTTCACTTTGAGCATGTATTAACTGAACTTGAACTAGTTCAGAAAAGCTGTGAACTGGCACAACACTGCTAACTTGACTCTGCTACATGTCAAAAATCAGCTGGATGTTCTTTCTGAAAATGTACTTCTGTTTCTAGCACACTGCCTTTCTCTTTTCTATTTGAATCCATGCGTTTCCTCCGTCGGCTTAAGTTGAGATGTATCCACAGCCTCTTCACTCAGATGAGGGAGTTTAGATGGAGATCACATATTTATCCTGCGTCTTGGGACAGAACGGAGCCGGTGGAGAGGACAGAGGTGTTCAGAGTGAAGTGTGATTCACCGTCTGGCACCTCTGTGAAATAACAAACAACACCAGCGCACAACATTCAGAAATGGATCATATTTATGCTGGAAAAGGCAAGAAAAAGGATGTTATGGGAAAGAGGGGCTGAGGAGGTTGGTGGTTTTGCTGCTGGAGTCTGTGTTTGGATGGGAACAGGTTCAGATCAATTGATAATCAAAAGTAAACATAAAGAGCTGTCCGTGGTGCTGAAATTCAAATCACCTGAAATGTTCAAAAGACGAACTCATGAATGAATATAGTATGTATAATCTTGTTATTCGCCATGGAAACAGCGATACATCCATTAGATATCCCAAATCAACCTGTTAGATTCATGTTATCATCCAGACCAGCCGTAAGCTAGAGGCTGTCGAGTCAGTCCGAACCACAGCAAGCGGGAATTCCTATTTGTCAGTAAAATGATGTATGTACAACCAGACGGAGCATGAAAACTCGGCAGAACACAGGCAGAAGCATTATTTTCTCATTCCAAATAAGACATCCAAATAATTTTTGTATTAATTTAAACAGTCAAAATGTTCCACTCATGCGTTTCTATAAGAATATAGAGAGAAAAGCTAAAAACTACTTTTTGTAGTGAGTATTTCTATGTTCAAACTGGCTGGACCATAGTACATGGCTGAATACTACTAAACACCTTTTTAGTGAGAGGGCCCCTTAAGTCCAGGGGCCCACTATATTGATTGTATAACTACAGTAGCACCATATTTAGAAATGTGTGACACAGTGCTAAACAACTGTCAGTATGCACATAAAGTTAACCACGAGTCTCTTTACAGCAATGTACAGCTGTGGTTTCAAACCACTCCGAGGTATTTGAGGTATTTTGTGAGCCTCCCCTGAGAGTCTGGGTTATGGCATCTTATACATAGTTTAAAAGCTCAGCGTTTTTTGTCCAGTTCAGTAACAATCACAGCAGCTGGTTACTTTCTGTTCTGTTATCATTAATAAATGAGAAGATGGCACAGTTTGAAATGTAGCCGTTTATTATCCAGGAGCTAAAGTGTGCATCTTATACCTCTTAGATCTACATTTGCTCCGGTGTTCATATATTTTGCTCTCACACCAGGACGTGATACACATAACCAATTAAAGCGGCATATCTTCACCCAGACTCACCCTCATGCACCCCCCAGATAAATGATCCCATGGGCCTTGGTTTGGACATGTCTAGGTGAGAAAAATTCTATAATAATGTTTTAAAATATGTGGGAATTTTGGACGCTTTTTAATAAGTTGTTAATTTTTTTGAACATAATTCGACAGCCCTTAACATTCAAAAATTATACTGGCATGATTTTTGTGTGTATTAGCCATAGACTGTACAGTATATACTGTATTAACGGACGTAGTCACGCCTATCTTTTGGCGGCGGGGGTTGGAAAACGCATCTGCGCATGCGTCAGCCGACACGAGCCCCATTTATTTAAAAGAGTGACTTCAAAAATTCAAAGCGACTAAACTAGACTGGTCCAAAAAAATTCCCTCCCCTCAGCATTGACACACATATGGAACGGAGATTTGGGCCAAGAGCCGACTTACGGACCATCCTGTAAAGACGTTTTTGAGAGGTGAGAAGATGCTATATATTAGCATTGGCTAATTCTTATTCTGGGTCCACCCCCATCGGCCCGGGGTGGTATTGCAAGCATGTCAGGGCACGTCATTTTAGCCACTTTTGAGCCGGGACCCGCCCCCACTAGTATTAGCTTGACAATCTAATACGTTTGTCTAGTACGTATAGTAACGGTGGCTAAACACGCCAGAATCACCCACACGCTACCTTCCGCAGTACTCA
The DNA here is from genome assembly GCA_964034765.1 of Knipowitschia caucasica. NCBI lineage: Eukaryota > Metazoa > Chordata > Actinopteri > Gobiiformes > Gobiidae > Knipowitschia > Knipowitschia caucasica. Next base: position 12,466,596 of record OZ035841.1, on the reverse strand, counting down.
GGGCCTTTTCTACGCCCGTCAATTGTATATAAGAAAAGTGAAGACTGCATCTGATCTAAATAAAGAACCAGGGTTGACACATACTGTAGATCCATGGGTTGACAGCGTTTCTTCTAAAAACAGCAATGATTACCAGCATGCAGTGCCTTCTGGTGGACAAAACAATAGTGGCTATAACTTTTTTTTGTATATACCTAGGGAGATATTACAAGCATCTATTGGTCCAAATATTAATACATTTTTTAATATATCTCAATTTTAATATTGATGAAAGAATGACATTTGAATATGGGTTTTGAGCTTAAGTTCCAGCCCTAACACATACACTGTAAATCACAAATCGCATCGCAGTCACAATGTTGATCATAAATATCGGCGGACAGGAGTTTTCTTCCTTTGTGGATTTGTGTGCTGTATTTGAGGGAGTTGGTGCTTGGGTGCAGTCAGGTGGAACTCCTACAATGAAAGCTCTGAGAATAAGACCAGTCGGCAGAGTGTTTCATCACTCCGGAGATGGCGGCCCATATCCCAGGACACACAACAACACACAAACAACACAAACAACAACATATTGGAGAGGAGATGCACTGAGCGGAGGCAAAGCTAACAGCTAAAGCTAACCTCATTCTTTGTCTTTAATGCTTGATCCATGATAACAATGTGGTGTTTTTCTTATTTAGTGTAATTTGTGTTTATTAGACACACACAATAAACAACAGGCAGACAGATTTGCATTAAGGCTGCACAAACGCTGTATGTGGCTGTGTTTGCACATTCTCTCTGTTACAGATAAGAGACCAGACCAATGAAGCTTATCAGTTAGCAATTAAGCAGTACTAGCTTCTTAACACACTTCTGTCCTATTAGAAAGATGTCTAACGCCTACAACAAAAGGAAGACACCCGTTACTAAACCTTTAAAGCAGAGATTATCCCTGTTTCCATCAGCGTTACCTGCGCCTGCTCTACTCTGCTCGGCTCTACTCTAGTCTAATCATTTCCACTGGCCCTGTTTGACAAGGAATAGGTACTTTTTGAGTGCTGCTTGAAGGTATGGTAATAGAGAATTTAGTTGCGGGTATAGATTTCAGTAATTGGAATAGAAACAGAACCAGGTAAAGTAGGGCCAAGTTGGGCTGATGGAGACGTGGCTATATTATGTATAAAATTTTTTACTTTCAACCACCGTCCATCAGTGATTTTTGTTATTTTGGTCAGTAACAAGTGATCTAATGAGTTGCTTTAGTTGATAATCGGTTATCATTACTGTCAGTGTACCGCGGATTATTACTTTTATTTTAAATCTCGTAAATGACAAAAATATAGCTTCCCCCAGTTCTGTCTAAAGTCTCAGCCCTGTAATAGTATGATGTCATTGTACCAGTATGACTAGTTTTTTGGCTATTTCCCAGGGGAAGTTTGCTGCTGAGCGTTTGCAGCCAGTGCTTTTTAAATGACTCCCTCTACTGGTAGCACAGGGATAGGTTCACCGTATTTTTTCTACTGGAGATATTAGTTAACATTATATTGTTATACAGCTATCCACAGAAGAAGTAGAACGCTCCATTGATTTAAATGTAATTTCAAAATACCGGTCATAATTATATATATATATAACAGATATAACGGACCTCTCAAACCAAAAAGGACCACTGCCAATGGCAACGCAATTTGTGCTGGTGATTCACGTGTGTCGGATCGCTCCGCAAGTAGTCCGGACACTCCGTCTACGAGCTCTCAGCAACACCGAGCTCCTGTCACTACTTCTGTCTCTGTGAGAGAAGCTGAGGCAATCGCTCCTGAGGTTAACGGGATTCCTTTAAACTTAACCAGAGATACACCAACATTCCCCAACTCCAACTACACTTTCAACGGGAACGTCCAGGTTAAAAGAAATACAGTAAGTAGCTAGCCTTGCTGTTACCCGCCGAGCCACTCACACTGCCTGGCCACGGAACCTCATCCATTTTTCAGGGTAGAATCAGTCCGGTTTGTCCTGTTGGTACTTATTTTCCCACAACGACCTGCGTTCTATACATTGTCCCGTACATAGTCTCATTATAATGTTTACTGGTCAACAATGAGTAACATTTCTTCCTTATCTTTGGTAAAGCGTAAGCCCTATACTTATGAATGCTACGTTGACTTTCTATCATTGTTCTTTTGCAGTTCTGCCTGTTTCCGTGCGTCTCATGCTGCGGTTCACTCCCCCTGCGTGTCATGTAGCACTGTGCTCTGTCCTGTCTCTGCAGAAAATGGGATTAAAAATTAACTCATCGTCTCTGCCTGGAGTTTGCTGCATTTTGTTCTGGTCTGAAACGGGGCCAGGTTTTTCAGCAGTTTAGATTAAAACTGCTTCCGAGCTCTCGCAGCCTGGATGTCTTTGCAGCAGTGGTTCTGAAAAAACAAAGGATTATGAATGAATGAAAGAAAGAGTTTGCAATTACTCATGTTTTAATTGAAAGAATCAGCGATAGTGTTAAATTTTCTCAAGAATCAGCTTTTAAATGAAGGAGTCTCTGTCAGCAGGTTTAGAGCCAAGTTCAGACAATAACTTTAAGCCTTGTCCAAATGAAGACAAAACGGTTTATAATTTGGAAACCTTAGTACGTAAATGTATCCAACCACAGAGAGAGAATTGTACTGGCAAGGCAAGGTTTATTTGTATAGCACAAATAAACCTTGATATTATAGAAAACAGCCTAAATTACATTAATGATCTAAATGATGAAAATTTTAGTGACTTTTAACTATTTATTACACGGCTCTTCACAGCAGCAGAAGAACACTCCATGGATTTGAATGTAATTTTAAACGTTCTACCGGTCATTATTTCTTGATAACGGAACTCTTAAAACAATAATGACCGCTGCCCATGGCAACGCACCCTCTGCTTGTAATTCAGGTGTGTAGATTACTCCGCAGGTTGTTCCGGCCACTACGTCGCTATCGCCACGCTCAATAAACGCAAATACCAATTGGTTTTCATGACAAAAATACTGTTTTAATGCGAGAAAAAGCAATTGCGACATTTTAGGAACATTTGCAGTGGATCGAATTATGGATTGAGGTTGAGTTTGTGTTTGGGTCACTCACCGCTGATGTTCAGGGGTCTGCTTCAGGGCGGACTTATTTTCCGATAATGACCTGCGTGATGTACATTATCCCTCACATAATTATTAGCATAGTTTCCAAATGATTCTTTTGGTTAAAAATATAAATGGTGTTTTTTGTTAACATTTAATTGGCTTGTGATACTTGCTCGTTTAAAAGACAGAGCTGACATACATATGAAATAATTTTTTTTTTTTTAAAGTGTATCATTTACGTGACAATCTCATCTTTTCTCATGATACTTACAGTTTTGTGTCCTCTGCATGTTTCCAAATCCTTTCCTTTCTCCTTGTTTTCCTTCTCGGCTCTTTTCCTGTTCGGGTTCGTTTTCATTTGTCTTTGTAGCATGTGACCTGTCGTCGAACACGGAGCGCACAGTTTGGATTAGATTCAATGAAAGTTTATTGATCTGTCAGGGAATAACCGGACTGTAGCTGTAATGGGATTCAGGAAAAGGAGCGGAGGGAAGGGACAAAACAATCAGCCTCTCAGACACAAAGTATCAAAACAGAATCAATAATGACAAACGGATCGACGCCGACATTTTGAATCTGGAGAGACGCAACAAAGTGAACGACTAATCGCAAATAAAATCAGTTATTAAAGCCGGAGAATCAAACTACCACACCGCAAAAAATGAATACTACATTTGTGAAACTAGTGCCAATTCCGCTTCTATTACTATTTTATTATTCATAATTTATTTCAGGCAAACACAGGATTATTAGTACGAAAAACATACTTAACAAAATCAAAAGAAGAGACCATATTTATAATGATAAATACATTGAATATTGGTTCCACCCCATTTTCCAGTTTCACCTTAGCTTCTCTGCGACTGCAATTTGATGAATAATAATCATTACATACAAGAAGAATAAGAAATTAAGCATTGTGTGTTGCCATAGGTAACAGATCAAGTACATTGTAACCTCGATAAAGACAACAGAAAAATGGGCAAATACCAACAAAGGCAATGAGAAATATGCTAACAATGGTGTAATAATATAGATCAATATGCAATTAATTTGTCATTTAAAAAACTTAAAAAACACATTAAAATTCTTGTGCACCAGAAACAAAAACACAGTAAAAATATTTATGATGCTCAGAAATATCGCAGTTATATTTTTTGTTGCTTTTACAGAAACTAAACCAGCGTCAGCTCTGGCCCTAAAAGCTTTTATTGATTCTTACAGTTGTGTTTTTTCTTTTTTTTCCTCAATTAGCCTCCCTCTTATTCACCGCCCTGACGTACGTGGCCTTTAACAAGTCACTTGCACCACAGAGCTGCGTTAAAGGAGAAATATGATGCATTATTGTTGACCATAAAAATTCATAATGAGATGGTTTACTTTGTCATTTCATGTTTGTTCAGTAGAAAATATAAGGTGGAACAAGTATCAAGGGAAAATGATGCTATCAACCTGCTCTATCCCTATGCTACCACCAGAGGGAGGAATAGAATTTGTTTTTGTTCTTTTCACAAATGGAATAGTGGTTGTTAAAATGTCATTTAACCTGATACATTTCCAACACGGATGTATAATTTTGTTTTAAACAGCAGAAAACTGAGCGTGATGCGACAGTGGTGCAGAGACGTACTATTATCGACTGAGACAGGAGTTTTTAGACAGAAGGGGGCGGAGTTACAAACCAGAAGTCTCTCATATCAGTCTGTTTTTGATGAGGTTTAGCATAATCTCCATCAAAATATACAAAATCTTCTACAGTGCACACTTTTGATTGTATTTCCTTTTCATGTAAAACATTTTTTTTACCACTATTTGTTTTTTTTTTGCATGTATGAGATGTTACGGTTTGATGTTGGCCCTGAGGCAGAGACATGGTTGGATTCTCCATCAAGAAAATTAATGAATCTCCAAAAATAAACAAATTCAGGCAGGCAGTGAAGACAGGGAGCAGGCTGGCAGGCTGGAAGTGGAGACCTAAACATGCGGGCATCAGCAAGGCATTACTCCAAAAAAAAAGTTATACAGATATTTGGCCAAGAAATCATGCTCTGACGCTAACCATGCACTTGTCTACATTATAGATTTTTTGTGGTGCTAAACATGTCATGAACATAGACGTCGGAACTAGGGGTGCGGGGGGTGCGGCCGCACCCCCTCCGCGTGTGCCGGGAGCGAGAAGTTATCACTATCCTGCGTTCCTTGCAGCCCAAAACCCGCTCCATGCTGTCGGAGGTGCTTATGAAGCTCTGTCTGGCTAATATCTGTCGCAGCCTCTGAGCGCTCTTTCTCAGCCTTGCGCAGATTAGAGACCTGGCTACACCAGTGACGTGCGGTGGGGGATCAATCATGTGTTCATATGATTATACATCATATAAACCAACAGGACCTACAGGAACAGGAGCGGCTTATACACAATTTGTTTGGCTACAGCAGAATATGATTTAATGTCTGCATAGTTTTCTCATAAAAAACGCAAACGTTTGTAAAAAGTACAAAGTGTGTTAAGGGCCTATACCTTAGGTATTAATGAACAGCACAGACCACTTCAGTTAGGACCAGTTTCATGTTTAAGTCCAGATAATAGTTTGAGCACAGACATGTAATCCTCCATTTGGAAATAAGTTCAATGAGTTTTAAAAAGTAAAAAAAACGGGTGTCTCCTCCGTAAACTGCGAGTTTTGCTGCAGCCGACTCCCGGGTAAATCCAATTTCTAAATTCAACCTTACCCTTCACCTCCTTTTCTTATGATTCATATCATCATTGGAAGCAAAACATTACTCTAAGTGCATTTTAAATTATCTTAAAATGTATTATAGGTATGTTAGCCAAACCTGTAGCTGCCCTTAGCAGAAAAGAACAAGAAAGGAGCTTTCTGATGGAATTGGATGCAGCCAACGTTTGGGCTCACAAGCGCCCACTTGAGGCTTTCCTCACTTACAAGCTGTGGTTGAGCGCGATTAAGACCCGTATTTGCTTCAAAAACACAATTTATGAGCCATCCTCTTAAATGTAAACATGTTGATTGTAAATTAAATATTTTTGAACTTTTTAAACTGTGATAAACAGAGAAAACAGTTTGATAGCACCTCACAGGACTCTCCCTGTGAGCTGTTGCTTTTTACGTCTCCCAAGAGAGGCTTGCCTCACAGCGCCGCTCTGTCAAATCTGCGATTTCAAGGTATAAATAAATTAAATAAGGCACAGCACAAATCACTTGATAAAGTGACCAAACGTTATTGTATCCATTATATTACTTTTCTTTCTATGATCTTAGGTGAGGGCCTTACCTGCCTCATCTGACCGCACGTCACTGGGCTACACAACACAATGAAGCCACCGGAGAGACTGACGCATGAATGCGTATTGAAAAAAAAAAAAGTTCAGTTTGATAAGTTACTTGCTTGATATATATTGTTTATTTTTTTGTTTTTCTTAACAATTAAGATGGTATGTTATTATCCAGTGTAATCCAAGTATGAGTCTCTCCCTCGACTCTCCCAACAAAAACCCGCCCCCCCTCTCAGAAAATAGTTCCGACGTCCATGGTCATAAATAAACATTTCTGCCGTGATCTGCTCAAAATAATAAATCATCTTTATCATTGACCATTCTGACACCTCTGCTTGCATATTTTCTGACTCAGCGCACTTTATTGCGAATGAGAGAAGTTAATCGAGACCTACCGTTGATTTAGTTCCCGTTATGTTATAGCCTTTGCAGATGACCGGTGAAGGGCTAATGTTTAAATTATTCAAAAAGAGTTCCTGAAACTACTGTCGCCTCTTGCCACAGTCTCCGGCCCAGAGCGATACAGGTCACGTCCTTTTTTATTCATGAAAAAAGGCCAAATATGTTCATTCTATTTCATAACCCTAAAAAAAAAGGAACAAGCAAATGAATTCAAGTTGTCATGCATCTAAATGAATTCTCATGGCATTCACGTTTTGTCCGAAAGTGCCTTCTTCCATAAAAAGCGCTGCCAATCAATGCTAATGCTAACACTAATGCTTCCTGGCGGCCATATTACGAAGGTCACGCAAAAATGCTCAGCAATGCTGTGGTCACAGGTCAAAGAAAAATCAATATCTCAGATATCTCAGAACTTACTTAACTAAAGAGGACTAAATTCAGTTGAAATCTCAATAATGGTATGAAAAACATGATGATACTAATGCTCGCAATTTAATATTCCGACACTGCTGTTTTGCTTGAGCTGTCCCAATAACGTATTTCTCAAACTGATGGATATACACACTTCATTTGCCAAAGTGGAGAGATTGTCAGGAGAGCAAAATGAAAATAGCCAAAAAGGTCAAGAACTAAAACAGATGTGGCAAAACAATGACAGAACGGTGAGTGAAAGAATACACACATACGCAAGACTACCGACTAACGAGACACAGGTGATGCTAATGAGGCAATCACAAAACAGGAAGTAGAACCGATGAAGACACTTTTTTTATATTAGATATTTTTGCAATTTTCTTTGTAAAATTGTGGCCAACTATCACTGCTGCTTATTGCCTTTTAATGTGGACTTGTTTAAGTAATAAAGTTTATTCATTTTAAGAATCCATATCTTAAGGCCTGTGTTTTTCAACCAGTGTGCCGTGGTACGTTGGTGTGCCTTTGGGAATGATCCAATCCCACCGTCAAAATAATGTGAATAGAAAATAATGTAGAAGACTAGAAAGACTTTTGTGTGTGTATGTTTGATTTTCTGCATGATACACTTTGATAAGACTGATTTTCTGATTTTAATGAAGGCTTCACAGTTTAAGTTTTGTATCTGTTTCAACTGCTGTATGCGACGCCAGCGGATCATGGTCACAAAGGCTCTGTTCTGACTGCAAATGAAGTCAGGGATCAGCAGATACATTTTCCTTTGAGATTAAGAAAAGCAAATCAGCAAACAAAGTACAAGAATCTGTGAGTGGATAGGACTACAATTTGTTATTTGCAAACAAAAAGGGACAAAAACAGAACTTGCTTTGTTTTCCTCTACCACCAAAAACGTGATTCTGGACTCTCAATGGACACAAAATGCGTATGAATGTTGCCCTCCTGAATACATTATCATTCCAAGTGAGATATTTCTTGTATCGTTTTTAAAACAAGATCATTCTGCGTTGTCCCATTGGAAAATCATGGTCCAAGGCAGTCAAAATGTGCTGGCAATTTTTGACTAATTCTTCTTTGCTTTTTTACTGTGGACATATATATTAGTCATGCAGGAAACGTTCTAAAACAACTTTGAGTTTGACCAGGGGAAACAGCCGTAACATTGCCATTCACGCGCACTGCTTATCTCTCTGCACCTCCCTCTCCTTTGGGCCGGATCGTAAACATCAGTGTCTTTCTCCCGCGCCTCAGTTCAGCGCAGTATAAGCAGCTCGTCATAGTCCATCACACAAAGCTCCGCTCTGACAGTTCATTTAAAGGCCGGAGAAATCGATAGCACCGAAAGCAGCCCTTCACCTCTTTACGGCAGCAGCGGCAGTAGCTACGGCCGCTATAGATTAATAACTATTGAGTACGATTTGACAGCCGTGAAGGTTCCAATCGCAATTTTAAATTAAGAACAGACATTGAGAGAAAACAAAACGCCCTTTGCTAACAATAAATGATGAAAGATGTTATCGGCTGTCGACCTTTTAGCGTCCACTTAGCAATTCCGGTCTGGAGGAGGCCAGGACTCTACTACTTTCATTATGGGATGTCACACAGTTTGTCATTAAAGCTATAGCTCTGGGAGAGGTCACCCCTGCAACCAAGGTGCAGTTGTCCAATGTATTTATACAGCAAATGTATGGAAGGACTCCCCTGGCCTGGACGCGTGGGCTGGACCCTCCCCTCCCAGTTAGCCGCCTCAGAGATTGTCTCAAAACAAATTTTTTGTCTAATTTTGTAGCAGTGTTGTAAAGGTGGGTGTCAAAAGGTGTTTTGTTTTTTTTTCTAACGGGAATGTAAAAGCTGTAGCTGAGGTCCTGACTAGAACCAGGAAGTGTGATCTCATTAGTCCAGTCCTCAGGTCTCTGCACTGGCTTCCTGTGGCTCAGAGAATAGACTTTAAAACAGCTCTGAGTGTTACAAGTCTCTCCATGGCCTCGCACCAAGATACATCCGTGACATTCAGCCAAAATTGTGTCTACTACAGTGCAAAAAATGATCAAACATTAGGTAATAATTGCTTGAAGTTAGTGTTTTTTTTTTTTTTATTAATTTGAGTACAGCCTTAAAATATGATTTGCCAACGGGAAAAGCAAATTTAGTGTTAATTAAAAATCTGTGGCTTTATTTTCTCATTACAAGGGAGACATTTCTTTTATCTTTTTGAGACAAGATGACTTTACTCGTCCCATTAGCGAATCTTATTTTAAGGCAGTCAAAATATGCTCAAATTAAGATTTTTTTTGCAGTGGTCAGAACAGAATACTTGAGCCGTAGAATTTTGATTATACTGTATCTTCAGACAGATGACTTGATACACATTGGGTTAACTGTATAAAAATACATTGTAAACACAATTTTATTTCTTTCTACAGTCATTATAGATTTATTAGAAAATTATGTTCAAGTCTTTGTAAGTTTGAAAAAATCTTCCCAACAAGTTGCAGATTGGATGGATTACTCTTTTCCAGCCCTTACCGAACAACAAAAGTCCTCAGTTTCTTGTCTCCTTTCAGAATAATGTTGAAAAGAGTCCGCGGGAGATGAGACTCGTGCCTCTGTCCTCCTGCGTCGGCTCATTTTCAGTCGGTAAAATCCACAGCGATTACACAACGATGGACTGATCCACCTGGCACCGGCTGCAGTGGTTAAAAAGACTGAATAATACACGCGTTCACGGAGATGATTAAAAAGTCACTCATCAGTTACAGTTTATTATGAGTTCAGCACATCTTCAATTCAATTTACAGCGAGGCCATTTATTCATCGCTACAGCGGCCATTTGGGCTCCATTAAACACTGAACGTGAAATAACTAAAGGATCGCATTCAACACTAGCTACGCACTCTGGGTGACTGTGTGTGTGTGTGTGTGTGTGTGTGTGTGTGTAAAGGTTACGCACACCAATCAGATTGAGGAGCGTGATTGAGGAGGTCATTTGACATTCTCTTCACACTGCAAAAAATGATAAAATATGAGGTATTAATTGCTTGAATTGAGTAGCAGTTTTTATCTTAATACTCTGTACATTTTGACTTAAAATGCTCTGTCCCGGTCGGAACAGGGCCTTTTGCATGTTCTACCCGTGTCTGTGTGGGTTTCCTCCGGGTGCTCCGGTTTCCTCTACCATTAAAAACATGTACAATAGGTCTGGCATGTGCCTCCTGTACTGGCCCCGCTCCCATCTCTGTGTGGAGGGAGAGATAAATGCACACAATTGTAAACCCCTTTGTGACTCTGGTTTGTGAAAGGCAGTATATAAGATTATAAGATTACTTACTTACTTTCTTACTTAAAACAAGATTTGCCATTAGAAGAAGAAATGTAGTCTTATTGCAATAACTGTGGCTTTATTTTCTCATTCCAAGGGAGACATGTGTTGTATCTGTTTTAAAACAAAATAATTCTGCTTTGTCCCATTGGCTAAACTTGTTTTAAGACAGTTAAAATGTGCTCAAATTAAGAAACATTTAACAATTTTTTGTATTACTTTTTGGAGTGCATGAGTCACCCAACTTCATCACGCTTCTCCTGCTTGTCCAGGTGGATAAACTGGGATTCCAGGAGATGGTGGAGGTTAAACCGAGTCATGGTTGTGTCAAAATGGACATTGTTGGATGTGGAGGACGTTTCTCTGCGGCTGCACTGTTCAGATTCAGATTCAGAAAACATTTAAAGTATTATGCTCCCAGCTGGATTCGTCTGCATATCTGGCAACCTGAGTTAGAGCGACTGCAGTGCCACTTTTGGCTAGATTTGCACGTACTGCTCCTTTAATGTGCAGCAGAATCTCAGAGCAGAACACACAAACTCTACACACACACACACACACACACACACACACATCAGCAAGTTACAATATAAGTTACGTGGGGTGGTTTGAAAGAAAACTCTTCTCGATGAACACATTTTTAAATACATATATATTTACAGTTTAAAATTTTACATTCAGTTATTAGAGGATTAAAGGTCTTATATGTTGCTTTTTTACATTTTTACAGTCAAGTCTCAAGCACATGTAAGATAATAATTTGGATTATACACCATACAACGCTCAAACTTTTCAGATTATAACCATTTCTTTCACAGAGGTGATAATAATTTCAGACACAAGAAAAAACTTTTTCCAACAATGACAATCCGCCATTAACAGAAGTATACAGCGAGTTAGCTGACTGTACTTACGGATCGGGAATTCTGTTAGCCCCTTTTATCAAGCTAATAACACAGGTTTCCAAATCAGCTTTTGAGTAAGTCCAATTTCATGGTCTCTGGTAAAGTGTCTCGCAGAAACACGGATGTGTTGATCCCGTCAATAGAAAGTCCAGCTACACTCGTGCATTCTTCGTCTTTGGGTCAAATTCACATAGTTACACCCATAAAACACTCTTTCTCCAAGTTGACAAGATGCTTACACTTTTAGTCACTGACAATAGCACAAAAAACAGCATAGAAGCGAAAACAGACGGTGGTAGAGGGTCCTGCATCGTGAAGGAACCACTCACAAAAGTCAATGGGAAAAAAAGATATCGCTCTCCGTGGACATTTTTTCTAGTAAAATAAGGTCAAATAAATGCACCTTTGTCTGAAAAATGGCTCTTTCTCTGTGTATTCGTTTCGTAATGATGAGTCTAAACATGAATGGCGCTCTACAAGGCCGGTGGCACAGTCCTGCTGGTAATTCCCACATAAATCACATTTCCCGACACAACAAGGACACAGACCTAACTCCTGGTTCTTTCATTCACAGTTTCACTTTCACACGTCACAGTCCTTGGTCTTTCTCTGCTCCAGGTTTTCGCCTTTCTGAACCGAATTAGATTTACGCTGAGCAACAATACGCAGTAACATGATTAAGCTGCAGAGAGCGCCGTACAGGGCAGTTTGGAATGAGGTTAAAGGCGCATTTATCTGGAATAACAAATATTCAATCCAAATCCATGCTAACTTGTATCTTTCTATTATTACTATTATTGTCCTGGTTTTTACGATGGATTATATATTGACCAGATGCATCAACGTCATCCAGTCACGTTATTGTGAATGAGCTTACGGCGGAAGTATTGGAAACTAGCATTGCTGCGAGAGCAAAACTGACACAACTCTTAAAAACGGAGCTTCCTCTCCTAAATCGAGAAGTGGCCTCTTCAAGCAATGTTCGATTACGTTATAGGTGGAAGTAGGACATCAGGTCAGGGCTCACAAGGAGTGGTATTTGGAGAAGTTAAGGATTGCCTAACTGGATGTTGACCCGTAAGTAAGTAAGTAAGTAAGTAAGTATTTATTTATATACCGCCTTTTCACTGCAGATCTGAGTCTCAAAGCGGTTTACAATTGTTAATTTTTTGTGCATTAGTTTCTCACTCCACACAGAGATGGGAGCGGGGCCAGTACAGGAGGCGCATGCTAGAACTATTGGACATATTTTTAGTGGTAGGGGAAACCGGAGTACCCGGAGGAAACCTACGCAGACACGGGGAGAACATGCAAACTCCACTCAGAAAGGCCCTGGTCCGACCGGGATTCGAATCCAGGACCTTCTTGCTGAGAGGCGAGAGTGCTATCCACTCAGCCACCGTGCCACCCGTACCTTCTCCCCCCAGTCAATTTTATCGATTAAATAAAATGTCTATTTTTGCCCGAATTCACCCTACATGATCTTTATCATTATCGTTAACAATGCATCCCCTCACACTGGAGCAGATTTATATGTACATTTTGCTGGTAGCATTAGCAATAGTCCACTTTTCTGTGGCTTTTCTGTCTACAGCCAAACATGATACGTACTGACGGAGAGGAAAATAGTGAAACACGCAATTGACTTAAAAGATAAAAATGTCAATGTTGCAGCGCACATACAGGACAGTAGTAAGAGACACGTTTGACGTGTGTCATTGTCCTCCAAATTAATGGAAATAAAATAAATACAAACTTGTGATTGCTTTATCTTGTAAAAAGTGTTCACTGCATATTAGGGAGTACTTGGATGGGTCCCAGTCCTTTTGGTTGATTGCCGCTGGCCATCGTCGTCTTCTGTCTTCATGACGAGCAGGTATCAGATAAAAAAGCTTATGTCCTAAAATAATCAATTTTTTTGCGCTTTGTATTTTCCTTGGTGTTTTTTCAAATTGATATTGTCTTTGTATATATTGTCTGATTTACTGACGCCATTTTGTTTATAGCGTTCAGGGAAGAACGGAGGCAGCTTGTTTCTTTGGCCCAGTCCCAATACCCACACTGCACCCCACTCTCCTCGTCAAAGTGTGCATTTGTTTGAAGTGCATGCGAGGGTTTGAGTGCGCAGGTTACAAGCGTGCAAAAAAAGGCGGAATTGGGACAGGGCAGGTTACGTCATCGACTAGTCAAGAGATGGTCGTTTTCAGACTTAAACTTTACAAAAATTAAAGGTAATGTTGTCTGACCCTGTGGGAAACAAAATGAGTTGCTTCACACACGTTAAAATACATGTATATTGGTTTTTCGTAATTTGAGATAGCTGAATAATTTTAAATTAAATGTGGGACACTAACTGTTTTCTGGTAAGTTTGTATACATCCTAAGTTTACTGTACTAAGTGTAAAGTTTAAATTGAATGTTATATGAACGCTTGCTTTAAAAAAGTTATGAAATTGTTACCATAGAATGTCCGTAAATGTATGCTGCTTTCCAAATAACATAGCAAAACTTAAATACACATATACATCATATACTGTATATTTCAAAACTTACACTTAAATGCATTTTCCCGACATTTTGGTGTGTACCGCAAAGAATTATGGGCAATATCCTTCGCCAGAGTCCGCTTAGATGCAGACCACGGCGAAGTGTGGATCAGGGGTGCAAAGGGGGCGGGGCCAAAGACCTCCCGGAAGAATTGGGACACCCTACGCACTCGCACCCATCATCGAGAACACCCAAATGAGGGCCGCAAGGGTGGATGTGCGAGTTTTGAGACTGGGCCTGTGTCTGATTTGGTATTCCCGGTCGCAACCTCACAGCACCTCCCTCAAGCCTGGCATGAAAATTTCAATTCTTTCTAATTTCAGCTTATGTGTAGATGGATACATTTGCAGAGAATGTTTATAATACTGTTTACGGCCTCAGTCTTTTTCACTTTGAACCAGAACAAAATATCTTGTCAGACATCAAAATAAACTTAATAAGGGAGAATCAAAACAAGGAAAAGAGCTTTTGACATTACTGCTCCCAGCTCCATGTTTAGTTTGACTTCCTGTCCTCCCCTGTTTGATCTGCCCCACCCTGATGTGTGTCACTTGTGTCTCTCTCTGTACCTGTGCTCCCCTTTGTTGCTAGTCCATTGTATATGTTTGTCTTTGTTCGTCTTTGGCAGGCGTTTCCAGGTTACTGTCTCTGTATGGATTTTTGCTTATCCCAAGACTTTTATACATCATCATTAAATATTCATTCATTTTGGGTCCTCCTTCATTCCACTTACACTTTGTTTTGAGTTGGACGAGTGAAGGATCCTGCTGTAAAAAATAAATAAAAAATCAGGTCTGCTGGAATCCACATCCACTCATGTTTGATGTATTCTGACTCAGAGCTGGTCCCATTGCGGCACTGCAGAAGTCAATGTTTACTGCGCGGGCTGCTGATTGGAACGTCCTTCTACGGGAAGGCTTATTTATGAACACCCCCCATTCTCCCATAGAGCATCATAGAGACTACAATGGAAACCGGGTGGGAATGTCTGCATGAGTGATGGGGCTGCTTTAGCGCTGATTAGAGGAGATCACATGACCAAAGACAAAGGAAAAGTGGTTTTTCTGTGTTCTGGAGAATACAGCTGTTGTGTCCTACAGCAAGACACCTCACACACGTTGCTATACGCCTGTCTTAATCATTAATGTGTCAACTTTGTGCCCAATAACTCAGTGGTTTCCTCCTGTTATTAGGAATGAAAAAAAAAAAGTTAACCACGCACTTTATACACTTTTCTACCGACTCAGCTGAACTCACAACAGCTGAAGTGGCATCTCGTAGAAACCAAATCCATTCGTTATGGGTTTGCATGCTACTGCAGCTGTCAAAAACCCGGCATACACTGTAAAATACAATTATCACCGCAGCTTGTATAGTATAGTATAGAGTGTTGTATTATTATTATTATGGCCAAGCAATACAATACAATACAAGCAATGCAATACAATTCTACTTTAATTAAATATAATATAATATATAATTAAAAAATAATACAAAATTGGATTGACAAATAGTACAATACGTTATAATGGAGCACTGTTCACACCTGGTGACAACATAGAGGGCTCTTATAAGACCTCCTCATCAGCCACTTTATTGCTGCTGCTCGATCACAATGAAAATTAATGGTACACTGTATAATATTTAGTGCCATCTAGCGTTGAGATCTTATATTGCAGTCCATTAAACTACGGCAGCCTTTGAGTTGAGGAACTCTCAGTCTTTCACCAGACTGCCAAGGAAAGAATACTTTAGTTTGATAAATGACCGGATCTCTCCAAACGTCTCGGGCACTTGACAGTCGCGTGGAGACAACTTGTAAACAAGACTGCGTTCAGACAGCAGCACCCTACGCAGAGGCTCTACTGAGTTTTACCGTGGATCTATTATAATATATAGTTTTACAAACGCGGTGTGAGGAGAAGAGACGCATGGAGGAATAAAGTCTGTGGGAGCTTAAAACTACGGTGATCAAAGAAGCAGGAGAAATACAGAGCCGCAGCAGGACATGGCAAAGATCATGTTAGCATTAGCGTTAGCCACAGCGCCCTATCTGCATCACGGTAAGAAAAACAGAACATTCACTCACGCTGCTGATAAAGTAATCTGGTGATTGTTTGGTGTGGATTTTGTGTGTGGTTTTTTTAGGCTTTTTCTCTGAATAAGTTTAGTTAAAACTTGTGACAGTAGTTGGACTGCCCTCGGATCGGGTCAGAACATCCTGAGACTGTGTTGTAGAGTCTGCCTCGTTCTCATTATTGTGAGTTTGAAAAAGTTACGTATTGTTCACGTGTGAATCTGTTGTGTACAAACTACACAATTATTTTTAAATTATTTTTCTAAAAGATTGTTGTTCGGGTTGTTGTTTTATATAACTGTGGTCCTCCATGGCTCTTTTACACTCTGGTCCCCCATGGTTCTTTTACATAACTGTGGTCCCCCATGGTTCTTGTATATAACTGTGGTCCTCCATGGTTCTTTTATATAACTGTGGTCCTCCATGGTTCTTTTACATAACTGTGGTCCTCCATGGTTCTTTTACATAACTGTGGTCCCCCATGGTTCTTTTACATAACTGTGGTCCTCCATGGTTCTTTTATATAACTGTGGTCCTCCATGGTTCTTTTACATAACTGTGGTCCTCCATGGTTCTTTTACATAACTGTGGTCCCCCATGGTTCTTTTACATAACTGTGGTCCTCCATGGTTCTTTTATATAACTGTGGTCCTCCATGGTTCTTTTACATAACTGTGGTCCCCCATGGTTCTTTTACACTCTGGTCCCCCATGGTTCTTTTATATAACTGTGGTCCTCCATGGTTCTTTTACATAACTGTGGTCCCCCATGGTTCTTTTACATAACTGTGGTCCTCCATGGTTCTTTTATATAACTGTGGTCCTCCATGGTTCTTTTACATAACTGTGGTCCCCCATGGCTCTTTTACATAACTCTGGTCCCCCATGGTTCTTTTATATAACTGTGGTCCTCCATGGTTCTTTTATATAACTGTGGTCCTCCATGGTTCTTTTAAATAACTGTGGTCCCCCATGGTTCTTTTATATAACTGTGGTCCCCCATGGTTCTTTTATATAACTGTGGTCCTCCATGGTTCTTTTACATAACTGTGGTCCCCCATGGTTCTTTTATATAACTGTGGTCCTTCATGGTTCTTTTACATAACTGTGGTCCCCCATGGTTCTTTTATATAACTGTGGTCCTTCATGGTTCTTTTACATAACTGTGGTCCCCCATGGTTCTTTTATATAACTGTGGTCCTCCATGGTTCTTTTATATAACTGTGGTCCTCCATGGTTCCTTTACATAACTGTGGTCCTCCATGGTTCTTTTACATAAAGTGGTCCTCCATGGTTCTTTTATATAACTGTGGTCCTCCATGGTTCTTTTACATAACTGTGGTCCCCCATGGTTCTTTTATATAACTGTGGTCCTCCATGGTTCTTTTACATAACTGTGGTCCTCCATGGTTCTTTTATATAACTGTGGTCCTCCATGGTTCTTTTATATAACTGTGGTCCTCCATGGTTCTTTTATATAACTGTGGTCCCCC
Organism: Knipowitschia caucasica; assembly: GCA_964034765.1. Taxonomy (NCBI): domain Eukaryota; kingdom Metazoa; phylum Chordata; class Actinopteri; order Gobiiformes; family Gobiidae; genus Knipowitschia; species Knipowitschia caucasica. The sequence continues at coordinate 12,449,045 of OZ035841.1, read as the reverse complement.
ATGGTTCTTTTACATAACTGTGGTCCTCCATGGTTCTTTTACATAACTGTGGTCCCCCATGGTTCTTTTACATAACTGTGGTCCTCCATGGTTCTTTTATATAACTGTGGTCCTCCATGGTTCTTTTACATAACTGTGGTCCCCCATGGTTCTTTTATATAACTGTGGTCCCCCATGGTTCTTTTATATAACTGTGGTCCTCCATGGTTCTTTTATATAACTGTGGTCCTCCATGGTTCTTTTACATAACTGTGGTCCCCCATGGTTCTTTTATATAACTGTGGTCCCCCATGGTTCTTTTATATAACTGTGGTCCTCCATGGTTCTTTTACATAACTGTGGTCCCCCATGGTTCTTTTATATAACTGTGGTCCTTCATGGTTCTTTTACATAACTGTGGTCCCCCATGGTTCTTTTATATAACTGTGGTCCTTCATGGTTCTTTTACATAACTGTGGTCCCCCATGGTTCTTTTATATAACTGTGGTCCTCCATGGTTCTTTTATATAACTGTGGTCCTCCATGGTTCCTTTACATAACTGTGGTCCTCCATGGTTCTTTTACATAAAGTGGTCCTCCATGGTTCTTTTATATAACTGTGGTCCTCCATGGTTCTTTTACATAACTGTGGTCCCCCATGGTTCTTTTATATAACTGTGGTCCTCCATGGTTCTTTTACATAACTGTGGTCCTCCATGGTTCTTTTATATAACTGTGGTCCTCCATGGTTCTTTTATATAACTGTGGTCCTCCATGGTTCTTTTATATAACTGTGGTCCCCCATGGTTCTTTTATATAACTGTGGTCCTCCATGGTTCTTTTATATAACTGTGGTCCCCCATGGTTCTTTTATATAACTGTGGTCCTCCATGGTTCTTTTACAAAACTGTGGTCCCCCATGGTTCTTTTATATAACTGTGGTCCTCCATGGTTCTTTTACATAACTGTGGTCCTCCATGGTTCTTTTACATAACTGTGGTCCCCCATGGTTCTTTTATATAACTGTGGTCCTCCATGGTTCTTTTACATAACTGTGGTCCCCCATGGTTCTTTTATATAACTGTGGTCCTCCATGGTTCTTTTATATAACTGTGGTCCCCCATGGTTCTTTTATATAACTGTGGTCCTCCATGGTTCCTTCTTCCAACTTGTGGGGTACAGTGAAAGCAACAATATCAATTGCGCATGTGAAACAAAAACGCAATTCTCGCATCCTTTTTGTCCCTTATCCACCACAGTTTTTCAAGATGGTGCATATTTACTGAGAGCACGGTCGGCACTAGAACATAAACGGAATCGGGACGAAACCGGAAGTAACACTACTTTCGAATTATTTTTAGACTATTATGTCCTGAAATGGTGACTGGTTAAGTTTTAGGTGTCTGAGTAAGATGGTTAAGGTTAGGGTTAAGGCTGGGTTGGGGTTATTTTATGGGAATGGCTGGTTAAGTTTAGGCATGAATAGGTAGTTTGTTATATTTACTTCCGCTTCCGTCCCGATTCCGTATATGATCTAGTGCTGACCCTGAGAGCACTCCTCTCTCATGGACACTTAAATTCAAAGCCAATGAATACCATTTTTGTTTAAATGGTGGCGGGAGATTTTCTTAAAAAGGTCATTTTTAGGTATTTGTTATTAAAAATTTTTTGCATATGGAGCAACCTGTGAAAATTACACAGGGTGGCTTTAAGACTGCAATATTCTGATTTTTGGCACAACTCTTGAATGTGTTTGTTTTCACTAAATAATCATCCTGTCATGTGGTGAGCTGATGGAGGACTCAAATGCAGGAATGCAAAAAATAATGATTTAATAAAACAAAAGTCCAGGTAAAAACTAAACTCAAAATCCAAGAATACGGAACTAGGAACAAAGACAGAACTTGACACGACGAAACAGGACATTGACAAAACAATGGACCAGCAACATGTGGAGAGGGGCACAGGGTAAATATAGACAGGGACACAGGAGAAACACATCAGGGCGGGGCAGACAATCAAGACAGGGGAAACAGCACAGGAAGTCAAAATCAAAACCAAACCAGAGAAAAAATGTCAAAATAAAACCAAAGTACAAAAATAAAATTCACACCATGACACATCCAAAAGAGCACAGAAGTATTGAAAGTATTCAGAGAACATTCATGTTTTTTCTGTTTTTATCCTACTCTGATTTGAGAAATTAGTAATGTCTATGTTTCGAATATCATATATGTAGGTAATATTAGATGTATTTTTTTTTTTTTTTTTTTAGATTTGAAAGAACCCCAGGAAGACAAACTGATCCAAACTTGTTAAAGAACATTGTAAAGTGCTTTGGGTGACCTTGCCCTGTAAAATGCGCTAATATAAATAACAAATCCTTACTTACTACTTACTTACTAAAGGAGGCATTCATGTTTCTGTATGTATTCTCCAACACAGAGCCTCATTGTAAAAAGTGTTTTGGAAATACATTCAAACCCCTATCATAAGACATGCACATCGTTTTCCTATGGTTTTTGCTTCAAATCTTTCTCCTTTTGTTGTTTTATCTCCTCGATTTATATAAAATTCCTTGCACCCCGCAGAATCCATCACCGTGGCCTTTCAGAGTCCGTATTCTCATGTAGGTAGAAGTCGTGGTTATTGGCATCAGCGGAGAGCGAATCACAAGACACGGCAGCAGACGAGTGGGCTGTCATTGTGTGGCCTGTTTAATATTAATGCTGCTTTATTTATATCCACATAGAGCCGGGATCAAAGGGAGGGAGAGAGGCAAAGGAGGGACAGGGGGTGGGGGGGGGGGGGGGGGGGGGGTGTTGGAAGTAAAAGAGGGGAAAGAGGAAAGAACCTGGTCTCAGCCTTCACATCCTCTGCCGGTTGTGCTGCAGTTTTTATTGACATTTTTGTATTAACATTAATGGACATTGGAAATCTTCCCCTTATGGACCAATGGCTCTATGTGTTTTTTTCATATCATTGCATTTGCTGTATTTGAACTGTTGTGTTTGATTCTCTGATCTGTGTGGGTGAATCGACAATTTTGTAATTTCCCCCGAGATATAGCTACTGTTGTGATTTAGAAATACATTGAAATGAATTGAATATTATTATTTTTGCAGTTCTTGTTATGGCATGAGGAGACTTTTTACTTTGCCATTGAATGCTTTAGAATTGGAAATAATGTGTTAAAGCTGGGGTACCTAACTTTCAAACCGCAAACATGAACAATAAAACCCATGCAACTTACTAGCATTCAAATAAATGCATTTTCTGGCGTCTCGTGCATCTTTAAGTCCTGTTTATCACTCTGAATAAACTCAGCAATGATCGGATTCCCTTTTTATATTTTTTTTAGTGTCAATACTTGTTTGAATGAGAGACAGATAGTGTGGCTGAGTGGTTATTCCCTCAATTTAATGACATTTTGTGTGTAGAATTTGGCATATTTCTCACTGAGCTCTGGTTTCGTAAGCCAAGCTAAAAGACCCAAAATGTAGGAATGGAAATTAAGTGTATTTTAATCGTTTCAATCCAAAGGTAACCAAATTCCAGAGCTGAAAACTAGTCAAATGTGGTATAGGACAATGGATGGACGACAAAAGACACACAGGGAGACAGAGGTGGATCACATTAAGGAGGGGCCAACAATCACCAGGAGACACAGGAAGAAAACTCAAACTACAAGAGAACGATTAAGAAAAATAAAACCAGGTCACAATAGTCAAAAGTCCAAACCTTGTCACATACATGCAGTATAATAGTAAAACAAATGCCCCCCTCAGCCCTGACTTGGCCTGTTCTACACTAAATACTGAAGTGGCCCATGCGTATTTCCCTTGTGACTTTTAGAATCAAATGCATAAGATAATTTTCTCTTATCAAGACGGTAAAATGTACCGTATTTATTTTTTAAGGCAAACTTTATACCGGTGTGATAGACAGGAGATCCATTTTTAATAGACTCCATAACATTCCACAGGATCTCTGCAACCAGACCAAGATTCAGATAACTTTATTGATCCCGGAGGCTAATTCATTTGCGGCACTTCTCTCAAAGTAGTTCATTTCCACATCCGTAGAGATTGTATGATGACCTGAACCAAATCCTAATTAACAATTTCCTATTGCTAATACCTTTCCTGGTTCTATATTTTTATTGGAGAAAAGCAAAGCAGAGATATAAGGAGGAGCCAAGGTAATGTTTTCATGATGTCTGTTAAATGAGAGATTAATGTTTAAGGAAGTCTGAGTAAATCAGCTTTGACTGCTGCCCCTGCGACCCGGCAATGGATAAAGCGGAAAAGAATGGATGGTTGGATAGTTTGGGAGGTCGGAGGATTGCGTAGAGTTTCTCCGAGATTACATTAAAGCAGCAGCAGTGTCATGGTGTGGATTTTTAGTAATTTTGTACTTGGTTTTATGTCCCGCCCTCATGCCCTGTGTCTATGTACCTGTGCTCTTCCCCATTCCTTGCTGGTCTGGTTAATTGTCTTTGTCTGATGTTTTTCTGGTTCCCGTGTCTGTTTGGATTTTTTGAGTTTTATTTTCCCTGGACTTTGGTTTATCGTCATTAAATATATATATTTTTTGCATTACAAAATTTTTAGCCTGGTTGTACCACACCATATTACAAATGACATTTCGTACTAAGGTGTGGAGGTGCTTCATTGAGCTCCGTTAACAGGTGGGAGGGGTTAACTCCTTTTGCAGAATGAAACTATTTGATCTGAGTTTACCGTCACGTACTGTATGTAATGAGCCCGAGTGAGTCGTTAGCATTTAGCATTTAACCTAGCCATCTCCTTTGCCGCTAACAGAGCCGTGGGGCGAGCGCCACAATCTTTGCCAGCGATTACATTTGCTAAACATTCCTCTTGCTCCGGCTTCAATTTCTTAATAGAACCAGACCGGATTACTTTACTATCGCATTCTTCGCCATTGCCAAACTACAACCTGCCCGTTCGACACAAACTCCTGACATCACCTACATCAAACTACAACACCTGCCTCCCGCTCGCTGATTGGTCGGATGGAATTCAACCGATTGTAATCGCAAACACAGGGACCAGACCCAGACGTTACATGCTGTGAAATGGTAATTGAGCGGAGTGTACGGATGGCTAAAGTCAGGCTACAGCATTTTGGGTCCTTTTTCATTTCACCACATGACTATCAGTTCTGTAATGGTTTGACGTAATTGTACTGTATATTATGTGACATCATTAGTTAGGGGTAGGATAGGCTAGGGCAGGGGTGTCCAAACGTTTTAGTAAGAGGGCCACTTTAGTTCACCAGACTAGTCCAGGGGCCGACAGCATGGACTGAAAAAACTCTTGACTGGCATCGGGCTGTTCTGAGATTTATGACGAACTAAAACGAAGCTGAAGTTGGCTGAATGACAAATGTTTACCATCTCACCAGTCACATTAGCATCATTAACGGAAGTGACACAATCATAAATCACGTCAGTACACTATGTGCAAATAAAGTCAACAACGTACTGGGCTTTAGAACAAGGTCTATATTGGCTGAGCTGAAGTTGGATGGATGATAAAGTGAACTTGTGTTTATGATCTCAAAGACTACTTTGGGTTAGCGTAGCAGAGGTCCACATAAAATGACACAGAGGGCCGCATTTGGCTCCTGGGCCTGAGTTTGGACATGCCTGGGCTAGGGCTACAGGTAGAGTTAGGGTTAGAGGGTTAGGGTAAAGTTTTGTCAATTTCTCAAACCTGGTTCACACGGCTGGATAATTAAGCCAATTTAAGACCCGATTTACCCCTAATGACAATCTTAAGAACGCTCCAATTTTCGGAAAAAAAATTGGATGGATTTTCCTGCCATGTGTGGTGTGTTAAGACTGCACTCGTCGCTCAGAAGGACTCCGGGACTGCTCCGATCTCAAACTATCGCCACTTCATCCTCTTCCTCCGCCATGACTGTTTACACCGAAGTCACTCTTGATCTCGAGAGATTTTGTGAGATTTCCGTCTGACCTCGGAATGCTCGGGAGGGAAATCGGTTTGTGTGTTGTTTGAGTGATTTTACCGTGTGGCTGCACATCACACACTGTACGACCAAAGTGGCTAGACCTTTGATCTCCGTGTGTAAGGTCTCTCAGGTTAGGAAAATCGGCCGACAATTTTAAAATCGTCTTGTGTGAACCAGCCTTAACGTTACATTTTGTTTTCTACACTTGAATTTAGCGGTGGTAGTCCGTACTTTGAAAAAAAAAAAAAAAAAAGAAACTAATTCACACACCTCCTTCTTGTGATGGAATAGGTATAGAACATTATTATGCCAAAAATAAGATTTCACATTTAATAACAAGGCATTTGTGGCTGATCCCTAACAGCGAGAATATCTTGCCTTTGACCTGTCCTAGAGAAACCCTAATGAGGGAAGCGACAGAGCTGGAAGATGGAGAGTGGGAAGAATACATGCCTTTTATGTCTCAATGACCCTCAGCGCCACATTCCGGTGTCGCTCCGTCATCTGTTTTCATTACAACAGACTCGTGGGCAGCTCACAGCCGCGTGCAGCCATTGTTTTTCTGAAGTGCCGGGAATTCTTTTGATCAGAAATAAGCGAACGAGAAATGAGGCTGAGCGATATTTGTTAGAACTGCCCGGCTTTTTAAACACCAGCTGCAGTTTGGACCTCCGCAAATCTAATGTGTGTGTGTGTGTGCGTGTGCGTGTGCGTGTGCGTGTGCGTGTGGTAAAATGCGCTCTTCTAAATAAAATATTGTCGTTGTTGTGGGTTTTTTGTTTAAGTTTTAACTATGGTTTAGATGTAGAAAAATATTGTCACTTCTATTGGAATGATTGACTGTCCAGAATACCATTGTGAGATTTTACACTACACAAAATGATAAAAGGTAATATTTGCTTGAATCTAATGTTTTTTTTTTTTAATCTTAATCTGAGTATATTCTGACAAGACTTGCTATTGGGACTGGAATTGTGGCTTTATTTTCTAATTCCAAGGGAGACATTTCTTGTATCTTTTTAAAACAAGATAATTCAGATTGTCTAATTGGCAAATCTTGTTTTAAGGCAGTTAAAAAGTGCTGAAATTAAGATACATTTTACCAAATTTGAGCAATTTTAGACTTATTTGTCATCACTTTTTGCAGCGTAGAGCCTTTTTGGCAGCACGCAAATCTATTCGACACAATGTAAATAAGCTGTTTTCATTTGTTTTTTAGTTAACCCAACCCTAACCCAATAATTGTGAATACATGTGGAATCAAAGGCTGTCTTTTCACACTTGCTACTAGTTTGACCTCCCGTAGATGTGGTTATTGGTGGTTTACTCCTGGATCTCTGAGATGAATCGTAAGTGCCCGTGTGTCGTATATGGACGGTATGAATGCATTAGTGTCATGAATACCTCTATTCCATTGTTCTACAGCCATTAGATTAGATCTGAAGCGCTGCAAAAAGTGGACGTGTGACATGTGACAGCTATTTTAACATCCAAACGCATGGATTATTCATTATTGTCCATAGAATCCAAGGTGTTTCCGAGACGCAGCTGTCAAGTAGATGAAGATAACATGCAAACCCCCATCATTATTATACTGTATATTGCCATTTGAATATTTCATAAGTGTATATACGAATGGACAGCGTCTTCAAAGAGTACAAGTAGAGCTTGAACTTTCATAAATGTTGTCATGCCTACGACCACAACAAAGTAAAAGCTAAATTATACGTGCCTTTGTTTCTTAAACATGGATTCACACAACTTTTTAGATTTTGTTTTAACAGTGCATAACTTTGCTTTTGGAAAATGTCTAATTACTTCTGAAGACTATTTCTTAGTCTCTTAAGGCATCTCTACACTACAAAAAATGGTAAAATATGTGGAAATAATTGCTTGAATCAAGTGTTTTTTTGTATTAACTTGAGTACTTCCTGTCTAAAAACAAGTTTTGCCGACAGGACAAAGCAATTTAGTCTTATTTCAATAACTGTTGCTTTATTTTCTCGTTCCATTTCTTGTATCTTTTTATAACAAGACCGTTTAGCTTGTCCCATTGTCAAGTCTTGTTTCAAGTGTGATGGCAAAAATTACATGAACATGGTTTAAGCATAGTGGGTGAATTGTGCTGATTAACAAATGGTTCAGAGGGTTTTGTTTTATGGCAGGATGGTATTTGGGGTGATGTTTGAGTAAGTTAAGATGCAGTTTGTGGGTTTAGTTATTAGACAGTGATTGACCATCTCCTTTGATCCTTTGACTGTTTCCCTGATCATATGGATGAGGTGATCTTGGAGCGTCCTGTTCCTGTGTCCTCTGCCCCTGTCCTTTCAACCTCCTTAACCCCCCTTGTTCCTCTGCTTTTCATACCTTGAGTTACCTATTTTCTTGTAATCAGTGCAGAGTTGTGACATGTGTTATTCCTGTGGCCATTGGCCAATGAGGGACCGGACCATCATGATAAAGCTTCTCTGAATCCCATTGTGTGGGAGAGAGACTGATGCAGGGTCCAAGGAGCGGACTGCAGAAGCTTTCTCCATTTGCAAATGCTTGTTTTTATCGTGTCCTTTTTACTTTCATTAAACCACACAAAATGCAATCAAAATATGCTATAAATTAAGATGCATTTATCCAAATTTGAAAATGTTTTGACGTATTTTTCACTCTTTTTTGCAGTGGTTTCAGCGCTGTGTTTAGAGTTTATTGGTCACTAAACAATATCATGAAGTCCAAGGAACCCCCCAGAGGTCAGGGTTGTAGTCGTGAAGCAGTTTAAAGCAGTGTTACGTTTACAAAGATGTCCCGAGCTTTGATCATCTCGCGGGAGCACTGTTCAATCCATTATTCTGTCATGGAAAAAGTCATGGAAAATTAAATTACCAAGACACGGCCGTATACACCCAAACTAACAAGACGAACGAGGAAAGCGCTGATCAGAAACCCAGGACCTTCTAGCTGTGAAGCACAATTGCGGTGTAAAAATAGATAAAATTCTAAATAAATCTTTGTTTGCGGTTGTAGACATGATGAAATTGTAAAACGCTTTGCCACCGTACCTGAGATAAAGTGTCATAATAAAGTCAGAATGTGTCCTTTCTGAAAATTGGTGCATTGATTTCCTGCTTCCCTTTTTGGCTTATTATCAGACGCAGAAAAAAGTTGAGTACTGATAAAATATTCAACTAAATTTAAAAAAGAAAAAGTTTGACCCCAGCCTTACACTGAAAAAAATTATAAAATGAGGTAATAATTGCTTGTATCGATTTGATATTTGTCCTAATTTGAGTACGTTCTGACTGTATTATAACAAGATTTTTGAATGGGACAAAGCCACTGCGTCTTATTTCATGATTTTTTCTTGTTCCATTGGCAAATTTTGTTTTAAGGCAGTCAAAGTGTGCTCAAGTTAAGATAAATTTAGCCAAATTCGTGCACTTTTTGACTTATTATTTCAGCACTTTTTGCAGTGTAATAATAACACTACATTTTTACATTTTTATTGTCTGTCCACTTCAATAATCTTACTGTTTTATGCCCATGGAGAAAACACGGGGACTGTGTGTTTTTCGCCTCCTCATATCGGTGTGTAATCTGCTCGCCGGTCCTGTCCCTCAGCGCGTGTCTGCTGTTACATATTATTGCTCTGTGTGTGTTTAAAACATGTCAGAGCCAGACACACACTCTCCCCAGACGCTTTGCCTGCTCCAGGCGGCAGGAGGGGGTGCAGGTTTCCATGGCGACGGCGGGCGGGCGGAGGAGGCTGAAAAGACGGAAAGACACACGTCGAGTTTGATCCGATCTGGACAGTTAGCGTCAATGGAGCGTGAGGGTCCTGCGCAACCGTGTTTATATCAGGAAGCTGCTCGTGTGATTTCAGAGGTTAAAAGCTGGGTGTTAAAGCTGGGGTACCTGATTTTCACACCACCATGTCAAAATCAACCACGGAATGATCTGTATGTGTTAGAAATCATGTATCTTGTTGCTCCTGGCTCTGGAGGCGCGGTGGTGAGAGCTTGTACTTCATAGCAAGAAGGTCAATCCAATTTTATTAATTTAATCTTGTATAATCCTAAATCAAACAACAGTTATCGGAGGACTTTACAAAACGTCAAATTTGCCACAAGAAATGCATTGATAAAAAAACACATACAGTAGAGCTGTTGGATAGATGGATGGGTGGATGGGTGGATGGACGGATGGATGGATGGATGGATGGATACTTTATTGATCCCCGAAGGAGAAATTCAGGTGTCTAGTGGCAGCAAAAAAAAAAAAAAAAAGAGAATTCTAAAAAGTTAACAATAGTAATAATCTATCATTAGATTAGATTAGATAGGGGGCAGATGACGTTGATACATGTCCATAAATGGTCATAAGGTCCTGGGTTCAGTTCCACTTACAGACCTTTCTATTTTTGGAGTTTGCATGTTCTCCCTTTACCTGCTTTTAGGTTTCCTCTGCGTGCTCCGGTTTGCCCTACCAATATAAACGTGTAGAATAGTCTCCCATAACACCCTCCCTGACCTCGCTCCCACCTCCCTGAAAAGAGAGATTCGGCAAATTTGGTTTCAGTTTTCACATTCATATATTTTTGGCTTCTGTCCAATCTTTAGTTCAGATTTTTTAGAAATAAAAGTAAAAAAAAGAAAGGACTACCCTCACTCAGCCAATCAGCTCTCAGAACAAAAAGTCAATCAGGGACTCACACTGGCTCTTTGATACAAGTATGCAAAGTTGTGGTCTAATGTTGTGGTCTGAATAAAAAATTAAAAAAGTCAGAGACCCGAGCTTTAAACTGCAAATTCAAGTGAGGTTTAAATGACGTATCTTGTTTCCGCTGCTGTCGGGGGAGTTTATTAAATGCTCGTTGAAATAATCGTCCGGGAGGAAATGTACTTCAGCTCATGCTTGGTGAACAGGAGTGAGTCAGATAAGATTCATATCAGTTCATTCCATATTTGTGTAATTTATTCAACTCAAAGGAGACCTGCTGCTCTCCATCTGCGGACGGCTCCTGCTCGGTCCTCATTTCCTCATTTCATCCTGGGATTTTTAATCTTCGGAGTATTCACTTTATGATACGCTGTGGTTGTGTTCTTTTATTTACCGATTACATGTATTCCAGTAGGAGTAGTAAAAGTAAGTATACTGTAGTAGTAATGTTATGTACCTGTGTGTTTGGATGGATGGATGTGCTTCTGCTGCTGGACCCTGCATTTCTCCCACAGAGATCAGTAAAGCATCTGTCTGTCTATCTATCTCTCTCTCTCTGTCTGTCTCTCTCTGTCTGTCTGTCTATATGTCTGTCTCTCTCTCTCTCTCTCGATCTCTCTCCCTCTCTCTCTCTGTCTCTCTCTCTCTCGCTCTCGATCTCTCTCCCTCTCTCTCTCTGTCTGTCTGTCTATATGTCTGTCTCTCTCTCTTTCTCTCTCTCTCTATCGGCCTGTCTATCTATCTATCTATATGTCTGTCTCTCTCTGTCTATCTATATATCGCTCTATTTATCTATCTCTATCTATCTCTTTGTCTGTCTGTTTGTCTGTCTATCTATCTATCTATCTAATAGTATCACAGTATGTATGGTATCAGTATTCGGAACCTAAATGTAGGTTATGAAGGAGAACGGAATGTAACACAAACCAGGTGTAAAAGGGTCTGTAATTTAATTTTTTTTTAGTGGTGTGTGATGGGGGTGTGGTGTAGTTGCTTTAGTGGTTGTAGTCCTATTGGTGTTGAATGGGTGGGGGTTGGGGTGATATGTGAAGAATTAGAATGTGTAGAAGTACAAGTCACGACCAGCATGGAACTAGGTTCTATACATTTTTCAATCTGCACATCTAATTGTACTTTTTTCTATAACAGGAATATTAGCATTATCAATTTTTTTATGTAGCAGACCTATTTGGAGGGGGGGGGGGAGGGCGGGGGGGGGGGGGGGGTCTTATTCTGACTGGGTTGATTGATTGGGGTATGGTGGCACTGTTTCTGGGACGTGTTGTGTGTCTCGGGTGGGTGTTGAACCGGGGTGGGTTTGCACTGGTTGCCGGTCGGGGGTGCATCACTCGGACGGCGGGGGCGTCCCGTGGGGTATGGGCCTAAGGTTTCTGTTGTGTTACTAGCGTTGCTTTGCAGTGTACGGGTGCCGATTACTTTAGACTATAAATATATCCGAAACATTTGTAAACGCATGGTCAATTATAAAGGGGTTTGTGCCATCTAAGCATCTCTGCTAGGTACAAGGGGGGGGGGTGAAGGGACCACAAAGGTGGACGCAAGGTGTTTCAGAAAAAGAGTGATATATAAAAGTGGGGAAAATGGCTCCCGGTTTATTTTTGCGAAGCGAGCTGGGGTTTTTTGTTCCCCTAGGTGGGTAGTTTATGATGTTTTTCCGTCCGTCGTTGACTCGTTTTGTTTTTAGAAATAGAACTGCGTTTTTGCTGTTACAACTCCTACAACGGCGGCAAAAATTGCCTAACATGTTTTAGTGGCACCACTAATAGCTGTTCTACGGTATTATAGATTACTTTATTATGCCTGTATACGCTGGTCGCTTCCATGGCCAGGGACATGGAGTTGGGCAGCACCAGCCGACGCAGCGGCGCCAATGAGGCAACGCGAGTGTGTTCGCCCGCAAGAATACACAGTTACGTCCTTCGGCTCAGAATGTGTTTCATTGCATAGCTTCGGCGCTCCGGTGTGTTTGGCTCGGCAAATCTGGTGGCCTCCATTATGTCATTTGCGTTCTATGCCTGAGCTGTTGGCGGGTTTTAGTTTCTTCACGGCGAAAGATAATTACCCCAGGGACAGGTAGGTATTAATGGATAAGCCGGGTTGGATTGGACTGCGCCTGCCTGCCTGTGAAAATTCGACACATTATTGTAGATGTGCGTGTCCGGGTCGGTTGTAGTTTCTGGTTTTTTGTTTATGTTGATGAATATGTGTTGGGTTTATCAAAATTTATGAAATTAACTGAAAATTAGTTCAAGGCTTACCTATCCGCCAGAGGGTAGTGGGTCGTGCAGGTACGCTCGCGGGGGTGGTAGGAAGGGGGGGTGTTGTGTGAAGTTCGCCCCCCGCCGGGTGATGGAAGAGTGGAAGTTGGTCAAGTGCGGCTGGCAGTGTTTATCTAGTCAGCTTTGGCATTTGTGATTGGGGTGTACGGGACGGGATTATCACCGCTGTACTATTCGGGAGTGAGCGGGGACCATGGTTGTACAGGGGTTGGAATCTAGTATAGGCGTCCATATGAGCCTGAGATTTGGTGAGCGTGGGGCGTCGGTATGACCCACCTAGTGGCAGGGGGAGGAGAGTTAGCTTTGGTGTGGTTAGTATGCTCGGTTCAGAGGGTCTGTACATTGGGGAAACCCGCCCTGGTGCCCCGGTGTATAGCAGCTTTTGTTACCCATGGTTTGTAGTTGTTCCGTACCGTATTTGCAGGAGTTTTCTTGCTCGAGGCACATATTCTTGATACTGTTACGGTTTAATGTTAACATTGACGGGGACTTGGGAGTTGGGGGGGGCTACAGAGGTAACAGAGTGGATACGGTGCTAACCTCGTGTGGTGGTGGTGGGATGCCGGGGTTTTTGGTATTTGAACGATCGCACCGGGTACTGGATCACGGAAGATCAGTAGTTCGCTAGGCTTTGGAATGGGACTGGGTGCCTATCCACATTTAGGGAGAGCTGACAGGGTCGTGGTATGCTCGTGGTGCTGCGGGTCGGTCGTACCCCCGGGGGCTGGCGGTGGTTGGAACTCCGGTGGGTTCGTCCGGCGTGAGGTCCCAGCTCTACACCTCGGCGTTGTTAGTGGGTCTTTCGGTGTCGTGCAAGGCGCCGAGTTTGTGGGTGACGGGCAGGACCATTGTTAATGCGGTACATTTCGCCTGGTGGGAAGGGTGAGTGTCTTGTTTGGAACATTTGAGTGGATCTTGTGGATAAACTAGAATCTGGCGAGGACGCAGAGTTTTGCACGGGGGAATAGGGTAAATAAGGGTGGGGGTGGCGGTGAATAAGGCTGGGTCGCGTGAGAATTGTCGGAGCGGGAATTGGGGGGTGGGGCGGGGTCGTTTGGCGGTGGGGTTTGAATAAAGAGATTTGTTGGACGTTGGTAGACTTCGAGGGTCGGGTGGCGGGAGGGCGTCGCGAGGAGATGGTGTTAGTAAGCCACTGAGGTTAGGGTGTGAGGGGTGTTGTGGATGGGAGTGGTCACAAATGTTATCTATTGAATTATTTGAAAGTTGAATTTGTAAAAAAAGCCCGATGTCTACAGCGTACATGGACAGTGTTGACCTGATAGCCTAATTGACCTGGGCGCATGCGGGTGGGAATTTCGTTCTGTTACAGAAATATTCTGCTCAAGGGGCAAAGTGTTACCAGATTGGTGCTGGTTTGTTTGTCTGTTAGTGCAGTTCGCAAACCAGGGTACCGGTTCAGATAGGCGCGGGGGTTGGGGGAGGTGAGGGGGGGTGATAGCTTATTAAAGTTAATTTGCTCATTAGTGGATGAGTTGTGGGTCTAAGCAGTTTCCAGTTGTTCTGTGGCACGGCAAAGGTGGGATGGGATGGCCGGTACACTTTCCCGTGGCCGGGCTCTACTTCGCCGGTGCTAACAGAGACTGGGGTCTAGTCCACGGTCTGTAAGTTACATGGTGGGCGCGCAGGTCACTCTGGAGGTGTGTTCGAGGGGGCGGTCGGAGAGGTTAAATCTTTTTGGTGCACAGAGGTGGGGGAAGACCCTCGGCTACGGAAGGTGGCGCAATTTGTGTAAGTGTAACGAGTGGGTGTTGGGGACTGTGTAGTTGAGCCTGCTGCGGCTGGTGGCTGCGTTGATGTGCTTTAGGTAGACGGTGGACTGCCGCTCCTAAATGCTTATGGAATGGGTGAATGCTGGATCGAATTTCTGTATTGTTCATCTCTCCCCCAACCCATTTTTAGACTTTTTTATGATGTGGCTATTCTTGGTCCGTTGGGGGATGAAGAAGCTGTGTGTAAGGAGACTAGGGTCTTGGTGGTACCTCACACTTGTCCCGTGGCTGTTTGGTGTCTGCGTCCAGTTTAGAAGTGGCTGTCCCAGGAATGTTGTTTATGTTGAGAGAGATACGCACTAGGTCAAGTGTTGGGACCTGATTTACTCTTTAATACCAAAAAACCCAAACTGTCCCCCCCCCCCCACCCCCCCCCCCCCCCCCCTCCTCAACCCCCCCCCCACCCCCCCCCCCACCCCTCCCCCCCCACCCCCCCCCCCCCCCCAACCCACCCCCCCCCACCCCCCCCCCCCCCCCCTCCCCCCCCCCCCCCCCCCCCCCCCGCCCCCAACACTCCACCCCCCCCCCCCCCCCCACCCCCCCCTCCCCACCCCCCCCTCCCCCCCCCCCCCCCCCCCCCCCCCCCCACCCCCCCCCTGTCCAACCCACCCCCCCCCCCACCCCCGCCCCCCCCCCCCCCCCCCCGCCCCCCACCGCCCCCCCCCACCCCCCCACCCCACCCCCCCACACCCACCCCCCCCCCCCCACCCCCCCCCCCCCCCCCCCCCCACCCCCCCCCCCCCGCCCCCCCCCCCCCCCCCCCCGCCCTACCCCCCCCCCACCGCCCACCCCCCCCCCCCCCCCCCACCCCCCCCCCACCCCCCACCTCCCCCCCCTACACCCCATACAAATAACAAATAATAAAAAATCAAAATTTAGATTCTCCTCCCCCCCCCCCCCACCCCCCCCCCACAGTGTAAAGTAACATGTGGTCGCAAAACTAAAAAAGGTCTTGTCATGATTCTCAAATCATTAATGACAAAACAAGGAATAAAACAATGATTTCTATCGGGCCTTTGTGAAAAAAGTTGTTAGTTTAGATAGATTTATAGATTTGTTGTTGTCTATTCAGAGTCTATGGTCCCAGCTGGATTCATCTGCATATCTGGCAACCTGAGTCAGGGAGAGTGGGAGAGGTTGCAGTACCACTTTTGGCCAGATTTGTACATACTCCTCCTTTAAATTTGTTGGGATTGCTGCAAAAACTCTCCTCTTTTTTTTCAATTCCAACAACGTTTACCCCTACTGTACCTCAATGAGAGAAAGTTAAGCCATATTACTTGGAATTAGCTCTCAGCTCATCAATTCTTTCTTATATGCCCTCTCAAGAAGAAGGAGTCGCAGTACTTTTTTCATGCTGAGTTGTAATCTCTGAGTCATGGCTGCAGCTAAGCTCCGGTACTTGGTTGCAAACGATGTGTTGAAAATTGCGGTCTCCCATCCAAGCACTAACCAAGCCTGGCTCGACTTAAGTATGGAAAACATGGTCTTCATCTGCACAGAGCAGATGTGAGACCATACAGGCAAAGCAAAGGAAGTTTATTTGTATGGCACATTTCATAGACAAGACACTTTATTCTTGCTTCTTATGTGAAATAAGAAGCAATATTTGTTTTACTTTTTCTTGAATGATAAAGTTAGAGATTTTATTTAATTTGATGTAGTTATTGCTCATTTATCTTGTGCTGTGTGCTCCTAATTCCTACTATTTTGTATCCGGTAATGCAACACTGGGGAAACCCGCAGTGGGACGAAAAAAGGATCTCATAATCTTAATCTGAAATTATGCCTCCCCAAATTGAACCCTGACTCTAGTGTAATTTTTTTTTTTTTGTCTTCGCCCAATCATCCCTAAAACGCAGCACATTTACGTACAGTATTGTGTCGTCGTTGTACACACATATTGTCTGAAACGGTGCAGTATTGTGTTTTCATTGTTTTGACGCCGGCTGTCGTCTCGCTCGGTTCTGTTGCTCGCCGTGCTCGCGCTGAAGTGGGGTTGTAGTGACTTCAAAGCTGCGTTTCCAGGATTAATTAGGCCTCGGCAAGCAGCAGCAGCAGCAGCATCAGCAGCAGACGGAAACAGGCCAACGCTAATCAGAGTAAACGCACGTCACGTTCGCACACGGCGCCAACGTCACTCTTGTGTGTGGTGTTATTTACACTTTTGGACAAGGTTATTAAGCACGTTTATCCTCACATTGAACCAACATCAGATGCTATATTTATGTTTCATTTTTCACATGGATCTCTGCAGCTCGGGTTAGCTTTAGATTTAGCTACTGTTTTGTGAGTAAGTAAGTAAGTAATGTTTATATATGTATAGCACATTTTACAGACCAAGGTTACCCAAAGGACTTTACAATCAGGGTTAGGGTTAGGGAAATCAGATAGATGCTTCCTCATCAAAATCTCCAATTTTATGTAAGCAATATTTTTTTTGTTTGAGATCCTTTATATGCCTACAGTGGGGAAATTTCAGTGTTGCATCATATCAGATACAACATAGTAAGAATGAGGAGCAGGCAGCACAAGATAAGTGATTAATAACTCTATACTAAAATACAAGTCACAGAGTAAGGCCTTTAAGTAAAAATATGTAAGATTTTCATGTCAAATCATCATTAAATGGCCCTAATCTGTCCAAAGGCATCAATTAAACATGTTATTTTAGAATACTTCTTTAACAGTAGTTCACCCGAGATATTCGAACTTCAGAATTAGTTTTTACAGGGCTCCCCTGAATCTCTGTTATTGTTTTCATTTTGATGTCAGGCCCTCCACCGTTTTACCAATCAAATCAGAATTCACCGTGTCAAGCTAATCTCACTGTAATAAAATGTGGCCGCAGAACTTAAAAAAAGTCTTGTTATCATTCTCAAATAATGAATGACAAAACAAGGAATTAAACAAGGATTTATATCGCTTTGTCTTAATGGACAAAACTCTTGTCTATTCGGAGACTATGGTCCCAGCTGGATTCATCTGCATATCTGGCAACCTGAGTCAGGGAGCGTGCAATACCACTTTTGGCCAGATTTTTACATACTGCTCCTTTAATAATTTTGGTTTGATGCTTCCACCACACATGTCCCCTCCTCCCACTGGTGTTTTCTGTCGTTGTGTCCCTGGGCAAGACACTTAACCCCGCTCCGTCTGATGCCCCAGCTAAAAGCCTCCACAGAATTGATAATTTGTTGTGTTTTTACTGTTGGCGATTTGTTACATGACTTGCCTAGTTGCGTCTTGTATTCCAGTGTGGCTTGTATGTAGACAGAAAATCTTTTGTCTTATGTACAGCTCTGCTTAAGCGTTCAGTATAAATTATACCTAAGCTGTGCAGGGCAGGGCCTGGTTAGTACTGTGATGGGAGACCTCTGGGAACACCAGGTGCAACAGTGGGACGGCTGCGGCTGTAAAGTGCCAACTGTTGTTGTGTCCTTAGGCAAGACACTTCACCCACATTGCCATTGGTGTGTGTGTGTGTGTGTGTGTGTGAGGGGCCGATGGCACATACTGGTTGCCTCGCTTCTATCAGTGCGTCCCAGGGCAGCTGTGGCTACAGTAGTAGTTTATCACCACCGTGTATGGAGTGAATGAATAATGACATGTGAAGCGTGCCTGAAAAGTGCTCCAAAAAAATCAATACATTATTATTGTATGTCTCGTTATATCCTGGTGCAGAACATCTATGCACTGTTTGTCTCCGTGTTTTTCTGTCCCTTTCTAATAAAGACTAAAACTAAACTGTATTGCACCACATTTCCAGAACAGTGGCTAAGCTATAACTCAGTTTGCTTCTCTGTAATTTCTCCCCAAACACTACATTCCGAGTCCTTTCCCTCTCATTTTCTCCTCCGCACCCGGACTCACCCATTCCTAATTATCCTACGGGCCGTAATTGAGTTTGTCGCGCTACATCAGTCTTCTTAATTGGCCCTCCTTGCGTTTTTTTCTTCTTCTTCCTCTGTCTCCGTTCGTCAGCGTATCACATGGCGGTGCATATAAATGTTCAGGTGAGAAAAGCGACTGTAGCATTAGCCCCATCGCCAGAGACTACGGGGCTAAACTGTGATGAATGAGGCTATTATCGCATTTACGGAGCGATGGATTAAGCTCTGGAGAAACACTGCTCAGTATTCACACCTTCACGCCGTGGAGTTCATTATTGTTTTATTGTCTTTCCTTTAAAGGGCCGGTATATTTTTCATTTTAAATTACTTTCTATATTGTGTGTGTGACTCCCCAGATAACAGAACGAAATTATACAGTAGATGGCCTTTTATTAATAATGCATTGGTTTTATACAGGGCTTTTTTAGACACTCACATGACATTTAATTTCACTCCATACACAGTGGCGATAAACGACAACTGTAGCCACGGCTGCCCTGGGGCACACTGACAGAAGCGAGGCAACCAGTAGACATTGGCCCCTCCATAATGCCCATTCCAATTTGAATAGTTTATACCCATGTTATTCTGTATTTTTGTAATTTGTCGTTTGGTGTATAATGGTACGGATTATACACACTGCATTATTATTATTATTGTGCTGTTGCATCTTTTTTTAGCTACTTTTAGAATTATATATGGATCTTTATGTTTCTGCTGCTACTGGACACCTGATTTTCTCCGACGAGGGATCAAAAAAGTATCTATCTACCTATTATTATTACTATTACTATTATTTGTTAGATGACGAACGTAAAAAGGTTGTGGAAACATGTGCGTCCTAGCCTGGTCTTAGCCATTCGTAAACTCCAGTCAATTATTGCTGGCAAAGATGATGGCCACACCCTAATCCTGATACTAACTCATTAACAATCTAAGGTCTGTTGGATGTAGAAGGGAGCAGGTCTAACGACCCTGCTGAGGCTAACGACCCTAACTCATTAGCATGTCACTGACCTTGTCCCAAGTTAGGGCGTTGTTTTTAGGATGTCGTCATAGATGCGAGGCAAAACAAATCTTAACCCTCCTCCTCTGTTAAGAGAAGGTTTTTGTTTCCTCACAAAAATGGCTTCTTTCACCCCTCTCTCAAACCAATTCTTCTCCCGAGCCAGAATTTTAACCTCTGTGTCATCCACCGTGTGGTTGGAGGCCTTGAGGTGGAGATGAACAGCCGACTGTGGCCCACTAGAGTTTTCTCTACGATGTTGGTAAAGTTGTTTCTGTAGAGTTTGTTTAGTTTCTCCAATATAGTGGTCAGTGCACTCCTCTTCACTACATTTAATTGAATACACCACATTGCTCTGTTTGTGTCTGGGTGTTTTGTCTTTGGGATGCACTAATTTCTGACTTAACGTGTTGAAAGGTTTGAAATACCCAGGGATTTTGTGTTGCCTAAAGATTCTTTGTAGTTTCTCTGAAACTCCCGCCACATACGGTAAGGACACCCATCTCCTCCTACTCTTTTCTGTCTGTTGGACTGTGTCTCTGGCCTTTCTCGTCCTTTGGGCTTTAGTAAAAGACCACTTGGGGTAGCCACATCTGGAAAGTGCTCTCTGAACATGTTTGGTTTCTCTGTTCTTTCCCTCCGAGCTTGTGGGGACCTGGTGGGCTCGGTGTTGAAGCGTTCTAATCACCCCGAGTTTGTGTTGTAGCGGATGATTTGAATCAAAGGCCAGGTACTGGTCAGTGTGAGTGGACTTTCTGAAGACCTCAGTCTCTAATTGTCCTTTCTCAAGTACTCAATGGAGCAAGCCCAGACCTTAGTACGGAATGAAATTTGTTCAATGGTGTGGTAAGTCCAGGCTTTGCACGTTCTATTGTCCAAAAAACAACATTTCTTATTGTGTTTCAACCATGTTTATGACACAATGCAGCTTAAATGGTGGTTATTGTGAAAAGCCTCATCTATATGTCAGTACTCTCTGTCTCGCCGCGGTGCAGTTTGCAGATTGAATAGTGAAGTTGAAAAGAAGAAGGAGATACTGGATGTTTGGATGAGTATAAAGCCTGGGAGGAAATTGCTTTTGATAGATGCTAAGAATTGCTGCTTTCGTCTCACAAAAAGACAGACAACCAGGACAAGATGTTTACAGAAATCAAAAAATGTAGTTAGTTCTGAAAGGATTGAAAATAGTAGGGAATTTGTGTGTCAAAGATTTTTTTTAGGAGGCTTTCGGTACTTGATACAAAGGCACTCTTCGTTACATGAATGAGCGATACTATGGACTCTTTCTGCTTATGTCAGAATGTACAACACTGTGGGCAGAAAACATGACAAGAACGCGTCATCTGAGAGGTTTAGAATGAGCAGAGGACACAGGCGGATGATCCGGAGAGCAGAGGATGGGGCAGGATTTAGGGATAAATGTCGGGAAAAAAATATGCTTATGAAAGAGGAGGAGGAGAGACTGTCAGGGAGAGGGAGAAGTCAGGGGAGTTCAGGTCTAGACAAGGACTAAACCAGGTGAGCAGAATGACAATGGGTCTCGTAAAGGGCTGGACAATACATCAAAAAATTCCATTAATTGGTAAAAACGTTAAAAAAGTGCCAATATTGAGGTCAGGTTTCTTAGGTTTCACTTCCGCTTCTCAGGGCCTCTGTAGTTGAGCAAAGTCATGACGTATTTAGAAAAAGTGAGCATTTCACAAACCAGAAAAGGCTCAACTTGGATTATTTCAGATCTGGTTTGTTGCTGGTGCCTGCTGTGTCGGGATTGGCTGGGGACATTGTGCTGCTGGTTGCTGTCGTGTTGCTGCACATTGTTACTGGCTCCAACCACACAGATGTAAATATAATATTCAGAGCGATGGGAATTAATGCGTTTTTTTCTTCTTTCCACTCCTTTTTGAGTTTGAAAAATGTACAATAATGTAATGCGCAATTTTTGATGAGTGGTTTGCCAGAAAATTCTACGTAGTGACATTTGCTAATCAATGTTTGATGTACATTGAACTTGAAATAAATAAACACACTCAAACACTCAAGATGCCCATACCTGTGCAAAGCTTTTGGGATTTGAGACTTGAATATAGATCTTCCCTTATTATATTAGTGGTCTTCGGGATGTAGTCTTGAACACATAGGGCAGCCATTCCCAAAATCAGTAACACTGCACCTCCCTTAAAAATCTGACGGGTCTGCGCAGCCCCCTGAAATACTAGCCAAGAAGACAACGTTAAAAATAGGCTCTTCTCGTTATTTTATTTGTGGGAAATAGCCTCTGCTACAAACATGTAATTGACGCACCCCATTTTGTAATACAAAAATGATTACAATTTGATTATTCAAGTCAAATAATGAACACAAATATTTTAATTTTACAAACAAAATAGTATTAATTTAACATACAAAAATTATATGTATATATATATAAAAATACCCTCCTCTGACCCCACTTTGGGAGACTCTGACATAGGGCAATAACATAAACTTATTTAACAACTGACATCAATTTAAAGTTCTTTCCATCCATCCATCCATCCATTTTCTTCCGCTTCATCCGTTGCCGGGTCGCGGGGGCAGCAGTCTAAGCAGAGACGCCCAGACTTCCCTATCCACACACACTTCCTCCAGCTCGTCCGGGGGGACCCCAAGGCGTTCCCAGGCCAGCTGAGAGACATAGTCCCTCCAGCGTGTCCTAGGTCTTCCGCGGGGCCTCCTCCCGGTGGGACGTGCCCGGAACACCTCCCCAGGGAGGCGTCCAGGAGGCATCCGGAACAGATGCCCGAGCCACCTCAACTGGTTCCTCTCGACGTGGAGAAGCAGCGGCTCTACTCCGAGCTCCTCCCGTGTGACTGAGCTCCTCACCCTATCTCTAAGGGAGCGCCCAGCCACTCTGCGGAGGAAGCTCATTTCGACCGCTTGTATCCGCGATCTCGTTCTTTCGGTCATTACCCAAAGCTCATGACCATAGGTGAGGGAGGGAACGAAGATTGACCGGTAAATCGAGAGCTTTGCCTTTCGGCTCAGCTCCCTCGTTACCACAACGGTCCGATACAGCGACCGCATCACTGCGCACGCTGCACCGATCCGCCTGTCAATCTCACGCTCCATTCTTCCCTCACTCGTGAACAAGACCCCGAGATACTTGAACTCCTCCACTTGAGGAAGGACGTCTCCACCCACCTGCAGAGGGCAAGGCACCTTTTTCCGGTCGAGCACCATGGCCTCAGATTTGGAGGTGCTGATTCTCATCCCAGCCGCTTCACACTCGGCTGCAAACCGTCCTAGTGCATGCTGCAGGTCCTGGTTCGTTGGAGCCAACAGGACAACATCGTCCGCAAACAGCAGAGATGAAATCCTGTGGTCTCCGAACCGGACCCCCTCCGACCCCTGGCTGCGCCTAGATATTCTGTCCATAAATACAGTGAACAGAACCGGTGACAAAGGGCAGCCCTGTCGGAGGCCAACATTCACCGGGAACAGGTCTGACTTACTGCCGGCAATGCGAACACAGCTCTGGCTCCGGTCATACAGGGATCGGATGGCCCTCAGCAGAGGACCTCCGACCCCGTACTCCCGGAGAACCCCCCAAAGGACACCCCGGGGAACACAGTCGAACGCCTTCTCCAAATCCACAAAGCACATGTGGACAGGTTGGGCGAACTCCCATGAACCCTCGAGTATCCGATGGAGAGTATAGAGCTGGTCCAGTGTTCCGCGACAGGGACGAAAACCACACTGCCCCTCCTGGATCCGAGATTCGACCATCGGCCGTAGCCTCCTCTCCAGTACCTTGGAGTAGACCTTACCGGGGAGGCTGAGGAGTGTGATCCCACGATAATTGGAACACACCCTCCGGTCCCCCTTCTTGTAGAGAGGGACCACCACCCCGGTCCGCCACTCCATTGGCACTGCCCCCGATCGCCACGCGATGTTGCAGAGACGTGTCAGCCAAGACAGTCCTACAACATCCAGAGATAATCAGGGCGGATCTCATCCACACCCGGAGCCTTGCCACCATGGAGGCTACCAACCACCTTGGTGACCTCAGCCAGGGAGATGGATGTATCCGCCCCAACATCCTCAGCCTCTGCCTCTGAAACAGAGGACGTGACGGGGGGATTGAGGAGAACCTCAAAGTATTCCTTCCACCGCCCGACAATATCCCCAGTCGAGGTCAGCAGCTCTCCACCCGCACCGTACATGGTGTTGGCAAAGAACTGCTTCCCCCTCCTGAGGCGCCGGATGGTTTGCCAGAATCTCTTCGAGGCCGACCGATAGTCATGCTCCATGGACTCTCCGAACTCCTCCCAGTCCCGGGTTTTTGCCTCTGCAACAGCCCGGGCCGCGGCACGCTTGGCCCGCCGGTACTGGACAGCTGCCTCAGGAGTCCCCCGAACCATCATGGCTCGATAGGACTCCTTCTTCAGCCTGACAGCATCCCTTACTGCCGGTGTCCACCACCGGGTTCGGGGGTTGCCGCCGGGACCAGCACCAGAGACCTTGCGACCACAGCTATGAGCCGCCGCATCGGCGATTGAGGCAGAGAACATGGTCCACTCGGACTCCATGTCCCCCTCCTCCGCCGGGACCTGGGAGAAACTCTCCCGGAGGTGTGAGTTGAAAGTCCGTCTGACAGGGGGCTCAGCGAGACGTTCCCAGCAGACCCTCACTATACGCTTGGGTCTGCCAGGTCTGACCGGCTTCTTCCCCTGCCAGCGGATCCAACTCACGACCAGGTGATGATCAGTTGACAGCTCCGCCCCTCTCTTTACCCGAGTGTCCGAGACACGCGGTCGAAGGTCAGATGATACGACAACAAAGTCGATCATCGACCTCCGGCCTAGGGTGTCCTGGTGCCACGTGCACTGGTGGACACCCTTGTGCTCGAACATGGTGTTCGTGATGGACAAACTGTGACTGGCACAGAAGTCCAACAACTGAACACCGCTCGGGTTCAGATCAGGGGGGCCGTTCTTCCCGATCACCCCTCTCCAAGTGTCACTGGCGTTTCCCACATGGGTGTTGAAGTCCCCCAGGAGAATAACGGAGTCCCCGGGCGGTGCACCGTCCAGTACCCCTCCCAAGGACTCCAAGAAGGCCGGGTACTCTGCACTGCTGTTAGGCCCGTAGGCCGTCACAACAATGAGAGACTTGTCCCCCACCCGGAGGCGGAGGGACGCGACCCTCTCATTCACCGGGGAGAACTCCAACACGTGGCGGCTGAGATGGGGGGCAATGAGAATGGCCACCCCAGCTCGCCGCTGATATGGAAAGTTCTTTCCATATCACTTAACTTTAGTCTTGTGTCTAAGAACCCTCCAACCTGACTTTAGGTGGTGACTTTCATGGCATTCTAGTGGTTATATGATGTTGTTTATTCAATTCAATGTATTTTTGTATAGCCCTAAATCACAATATCTGTTATCTTGCGGAGGACTTTACAAAACTGTTGAGTTCGCCGACACAGATCAGAGAATCAAACCGTTCAAACACAAGAAATGCAATGATATAAAAACGCATAGAGCCATTGGTCCATTAGGGGCAGATGACCAATGTCCATAAATGTTGTTGAATGTCCTGGATTGTCATCATATGATATTGGTGGAGTACACATACACGCATGAGGAGCTGGCTGTAAAAAAAAATAAAAAATGCAAAAATGTACGGAAAAATATGCAAAAAAACTGCGTTATATATTGAGGAACCACTGCACAAGAGGCAGGTCACGACAAAAGTTGGACACAAAATTGTTAATTTGAACTATCCTTTTATCTAAACATAGACTGAGGCAGAAACAGACTGAGGCAGGAACAGGACCACCCCAGGACTAAGGCCCGGGGTGGTCCTGTTAAATTCACAATCACTAAGTAAAGCTATTAATAAAACCGTGGAAAGCTGAACAGCACTATTTGAGGACCACACAACGCTGTGCTGCAGGAATAATTATGTGCTGTTTACAAACGTGAGACTTTTAGACAGTCTGCGGTTCAGACCATCATACTGTATGTCCAATCACTGCTGCTCTGGGAGAATGTGGGTCACATCCAAACCACTAGCTCAGTTCAATCTGATACCAATGTATTACTGATACCTTTTGAGACCAGGACCAAATCAGGACCAAAACCAGCACCAACCTAGGACCAGGCCAGGACAAAAACCAGGACCAAACCAAGACTTAAACCTGGACTAAACCAGGACTCAAATCTGGACCAAATCAGGAACCAGACCTAAACCAAGACCAAACTAGGACCTAAACCAGGATCGGGCGGCACGGTGGCAGAGTGCATAGCCCTCTCGCCTCTCAGCAAGAAGGTCCTGGGTTCAAATTCCGGTCGGAAGGGGTCTTGCTGAGTGCAGTTTGCATGTTCTCCCCGTGCTTGTGCAGGTTTCCTCCAGGTGCTCCGGTTTCCCCTACCACTAAAAACATGCACACTAGGTTAAAGCCTCCACCTCCGGTAGTCCTGACCAAGCCGAGCATTAACATCTGGAGATGGTTTCCCGGGCGCTGTCACTACGGCAACCACTGCTCCTGGCATCAGGATGGGTCACATGCAGAGGATGAATTGCCTTACGGGGATCAATAAAGTGCATCTTTACCTTTAGGATCAAACCATGACCACCATAGGTCTTGAACCCGTACCAAACCAGGGGGAAAAAAACGTATCAGAACCTAAACCAGGACTAAACCAGTAATCCTGGACCAAACCAGAACCTAAACGAACCAGGTTGATGGGCAGTGGCTGGGAGCTCAGAGCATAGGGGGAGGGCAGCTGGAGCGACCCACAGTCTGATGCTTGTGTGTGGGGTAAGTGATGAGCAGTACAAGGCGTTTGCTGTGTCCTGGAGAGCTGGAGGGCTGCGTCGATTGTGACTTGTTCCTCCTGAGGAAAACTAAACAAAAGCAGCTCTGATGAATAGGTCCTGACATGCACCAGGAGGGAACTTCCAATTTTAGACTGGTTTCCCTTTTATTTAAATGCAGAATCTACCTTTCTTTCATCATTCTTTTGTCTGTTTTTTCCTCAAAGTTTAATCAGATGTGCTTATGCCTTGATTAAAAACATACCTCATTCATTGACATATTAAAAGAGACATATTATGAAAGGACCCGGGGGTGTTTTTTGCTCCCTCCACGCTAAATGGACCACCCCCTGAGGGAACAGTTAGAGCTTTTACCCTCAGGACGACGCTATAAGGCTCTTGGGTGAAGGACAAAAAGATTGGGACCGACATTTATTCCAACAGCTGTGAAGCACCTTAACAGCACATAGCACTTTGTACAAATGTTTGCACTTGGTTATTTGCACTGAAAATTTGCTTTGTGACAATATCTCTTGTTTTCTTCAACGTTGTGATTTTACTGTATCTGCCTGTTTTGAGATTATTGTTTGCTCAAAAACCAATTTCCCCCATTGGGACAATAAAGATAACTTGAATTTTTAGTTGAAGTGGTGGTATTGGGGAATTACAGGTGAAACTCATCTCAAACTGTGAAACAAATATATGAAATAGACCTCGCTCCCATCTTTGTGTGATGAGATGATGGAGGACTCGATATAATAAATAATGATTAAATGATTGAAAAACAAAAGTCCAAGGGCAACAGTGGCTCAGTTGGTAGAGCATTGGCCTTCGTGGCCGAAGGTCGTGGCTACTGTATATAAATAAAGTACTTAAATAGATTACTTACTTACATGCAATGTGACAAACTCCAAGCCTTTTTTCTTATACAGTAATGTTGATAGTTGTGGTTTACTGTCCATGTTCAAAATATTAACATTTTATGAGATGTTTTATTCAGGGTTTTACAAGCTGTGAGACTATTATCAACAACAATATAACAAACTATGGCTTGTAATGTCTCACCTTGCCTGTAATGAGTCTGTTATGTTTTAGTTTTGCATTATAAGTTGAATTACAGACCTATATTAAACGACATTCAGCTGTTCAGGCTGGGAACATTCCTCTATCCTTCATACATGTACTGCACTGGCTCCCTGTCTGCTCGTATTTACTTAAAAATGCTGCTTCTAGTTTTTAAATGTCTGAATGGTCTGGCCCCAGCCTACCTGTCCGAGCTGCTGTCCCCTTCCACTTCCCCCAGACAGATGAGGTCCAGCGGTCAGCTCATGCTTAACGTACCCAAATCACGGCTGAAAACGAGAGGTGACTGGGCCTTCTCTGTTGCTGCTCCTAAACTCTGGAACAGCCTCCTCTTGTCTATTCAAACTGCATCCTCTTTAAATGTTTTTTACATATGTATTAAATACTTTTATTCTTACCCTGGTCTTTGACAACTAAGCGGCATTGCATTTTAGTAATATTTGTTGATCTGTTTTTACTACAGCCTTTTTTGTATTATACTTATCTAATTTATTATTCTAATTTTTAGATTGTTACTTTAACGTAATTTAGATTTTATTTTTATTTTTTGTGTGAAATGCTATGAAAGCTACTGTAACAACACAAGTTCCCTTCATCAACGAAGTCTGTCTAAGTCTAAGTCTACTGTGCAGCACTTTGGGCAGCATTTGTTGTTGTAAATGTGCTACAGAAATACACTTGACATTGACATGTGTATCCATACATTTTATTATTGAATTAAGAAACTTTTATCTGACATTTTGTGTCATATTTTTTCATATTTGACCTTGTAGTCCTTGCAAAAACGTTATCCCACAGCCTCCTAGACACCACTGTGATGGGAAGTAAAGGCACTTACAGGTCACTACAAGGTTTAATACACAAATATTTAGACTTGTTTCACTTTTAAAACATGAGATGGCAATGTAAATATTCTTATCATTGTGTTTAAGGGCAAATAATAATGCATATGTCTTGTGTAGTGCCTAAATTATATACTTCCATCATCATGTGGATTATATCTTGCCCTGTTTTAGTTGAACCAGTATAGTACATTATTTAGGCTATTCTTTCAGGAAGTCCCACCTGTCTTTGGTTTGGAGCAGAGTATAGACGTTTGTGTTTTATGTTAAGGAAATGATTCATGATTTTTCAACAGGATTAAATGTTAAAAAAGATGGGTTGCTCTCATAGCTTGTAATTGAGTCCACAAACACCTTTTTATCATTCCATTCCACTAACTACACGGTCACATGGTTGACGATTAGGCAGTAATGAGATTAACATTGCATAAATTACACAGCTCCAGTAAGTCTCTGGCATTTCTCAATTGATAAAGAATTAACTTGTGTGTTGGCTTTCTTGCTGCCAGACAAATACAAAAAACAAGGAAATTTGTCTTTTAAGGTTTTCTGAAAATCGACTTTTTGGAGCTTTTAATCTTTTGTTCTAAAAACACACTAAAATCAGGAACTTCTGCTGTTCAGCCACAAAGACATCACGCTCAGAGAAGTTTTCTTTTTACAACAAAAGTATTAAGCCTAAATTAGTTTTGCAATTTCTCAGGTGGAATTATTTTCTTTGTGATCACATGGCGGGTGTTTGCAGCCGGCAAAGTCAACTTCTGCCTCTTGCGGTGGCATTGAGATGGGGCAGCCCAACAGCATTTTTTTACCTTTCATACTTATTTCACCATATATCATTTCCCATTCTATCACATGAAATGACAACGTCGATATAAATATGAAGAAGAACATACTGCCCTTTATAAAGTCACTTTACTGCTCTTTATAAAGCCACTTTACTGCCCTTTATAAAGCCACTTTACTGCCCTTTATAAAGTCACTTTGTCAGAATCTGAATTGTCATTATTGCCATTGTGAGGAACAGGAAGTCACAAAATAGGAATTTGCTTTGGCTCATGTTGCAAACAAGTTATACAAGAATATAAAATATATATAAAGGGATGCATAAAACATCTGAAATAAAAATATATACTATAAAAAAGTACAGACTAATCACAATAGACATTTAACGTTTCAATGTGTTTCATGTTTTAAAGATATTCTTGTCTAACTGGCTCTGTCAACAGTCAAGACCAGTTCCAAGCCAAAATGAGGAGAATGATATTGAAAAAAAGATAGCTCTTTCTCATATAAACTTACATACAGTTACTTTAATAGTTATAGAGCTTCTGATACTTGAGGTAATATTATTTAACAATGCCGTAAGGATGGAATATTAAAAGCCGATTTCTTGACAAAACAGAGCGACGTGCAGACTCATTCGAATGAGTTTTGCTTAATTCCAGCTTCTGCAAAGTGTGAAGTCAAATCATTCTTCTTGGAAAAGAAGGCGGCTGCAGACAAGGAACGTGTGGTCGAGCCAAACCGAAACAAAGACGCAGGGATTCAGAGCGAAAGGACGAGAGAAAGAGGGGGGGCCGCTGGGACTTTAGGTGGAGGATATTTTTGGTCTCTGTCTTCCCAAACGCTGAGTTCTGGTGTGGCTAAATTTAGACCGTTACGCAACACAATAGGCCTACAACATCGGCAGCCAACGCTTCAGTTTGGCATTTTTTCCCAGTTTTGTTCTTCTAATTCTGCAGCCGATTTGCTCCAGAGAAGAATGGCACAGACGCTGATACTCGTGTTGTTCTGGATCCTGTTGCCGGGCTGTTAGACAAGTCCGACCGATAAAAAACAATGAGCTGTATTGTCGACAAGATAATGAGGGAAATAGATGTAATTAGGATACGCAAAAAGCCCGGTATGAAAACCTGCCTGGAGTAATCTTCCAGACTTCCCCCGGGGCTTTGTCAATCGCCTCGTAACACGCCCGGAGCACCTCCCCAGGGAGACGTCCAGGAGGCACATACTACAGCCTCCTCAGCTCCTCTCCGCGTAAAGGCGCAGCGGATCAGCTTAGAGCTAGGAGATTTCCCCGATAAAAATACCATCAAATCATTTTTCCTGAACATGCTTTGGGAACGGGGAAATGGTCTTTTTACTGATAGAGATCCGTGGCCTCAGATTTAGAGGGCTGCACGATTTTAGCAAAATTTCCAAATGGAACAATTTCCAACTAACATTGCCGTTAAGATGCAATGTTTGATACACTGTTTAAAATCCATGTTGAAGAGTGTGTTGTGTGCTATACTAGTAAATTTAACTTCAAGACGGTTATATTGCCTCATACCTCATTCACAATCCAACACATTTAGTGCAATCACTTTTTTTTTTCTAAAGTAAAACATTAACTGCAAAAACATGCAAGTACAAATGCTTAATTGCGTCGTTTTTTTAATCTTTTGGGAAAACAGTCAAACCGGTGTTCTGTCGAGTTGGTCTGCCCGTCGAGATGATCTGGCTCAGCTATTAATGATGTAATGCAAACAAAAACAATCCAAGATGGCGGACATGTAGTCCGCGAATTGCTTTAAAAGTTAAATACGAACGAATTAAGACACGAATGTCACTTTTAATGCAATTTGAGGCGAGATGTTGATGGTTCCGCATTGTGATATGTGGGTTTCGTGTAAAGTTTGTTTTAAGCAGTCCACTGCTCCTGTGAAACTAGACTGCTAGTGTGCCCAAATCTGATTTGCGCATGCGCAGAAACCCCCCAGAATGGGGAAAAAACTCGATCTAATTAAATATTTCGTTTGAACACCCTAATATAATCATATTGAATACAGTATGATACATGCATAAAATGTAATTTATTATTTCCATTATCAACCCGACAGACTAGTCACAGGACGCGTCATGGGCCTGACGTATGCAGCAGTCAACTCAGGGACTGCGATCACACAGCAGCAGTGTAGTTTCACAGGAGCATAGGACTGCTTAAAACAAACTTTACACGAAACTCTTACTCTTAAAACACACATATCACAACGTGGAACCATCAACATCTCGCCTCAAATTGCATTAAAAGTGACATTCGTGTCTTAATTCGTTCGTATTTAACTTTTAAAGCAATTCGCGGACTACATGTCCGCCATCTTGTTTGCTTTGGCTGCCGTGAGACGCGCATGCGCAGGTTTGCATTACATCATTAACAGCTGAGCCAGATCATCTCGACGGGCAGACCAACTCGACAAAACACCGGAGTTATGCAACACATTTTGATAGTTTTGCTTCATTTCCCATTAAGAGAAAGATGAAAAAATAATGTTTCATGTCAGAGAACAAACGATACTAGCTTGTTCCACAATTGACAAAACTTCAGACATTTTTCCTGTTTTTTTTGTTTATATTTTAGAGTGATTTTTTCCCAATACAGTGGGTCTGAGGACAGTGATGATCTGGTAAATCTATTAATATTTATGGGCATCAATCATTCCTCTCCCTCTGGACCAACGGCTTTTATGTGTTTTATGTGATTCTCTGATTGGTTGTTGGTGAATCAAGTCCTCCGAGATGACTGCTGTTGCTATGTCTATGATTATCTTTAGTACCTTATTTTGTCTGCCAAGAGCTCCCAGAATTCTTAAACTACTCGAACTCCCAAAGCCGTCATATTGACAGCTCCCATTTTCACTTCTTTATTCGAACTGAGTCATTTAATTTAATTATTTTTAATACATGCTAAAACTGGTGAATGTAATTGAAATACAGCAAAATTACTACTAACTGCTGCACGTAAACAGTGTGTTGCTATGGTAACCAGCACCTGCTCCAAGCCCATATTGCTCTAAATCAGTCCAGAACCAGTCCAGGATGGAGGTAATTTCACGAACATAATTACATTGAAATCAACTGCATACAGAAACAGAAAAAGTCAGAAAGTTGTGAGGACCAAAAACCTACCTAAGTGGAGTATTGGCACGTCCAAAACAAAAAGCCATCAAATTGACTGCTTGGGACGTTCTAGTGTTAATCTCAAGTGTAAGTTGCTAAATGTGACCACAAAAACTCCACTTTGATTCATTTACCATGAACCATGCAGCCATTTGGAGAAGCTGACTTTCTTCCCAGCTGCTCATAAGACAATGATTTAAATGTATTGGTGCAATTTTTTTATACTCCTAGGGCAATTCATCCTCTGCATTTGACCCATCCTGATGCCACTAGGGCGTCTTGTCAGGAGCAGTAGTCGCCGTAGTAACTGCTACATAGTAATTGCTCAGTGACCCATCTCCAGATGTTGACGCTCGGCTTGGTCAGGACTACCACAGCTGGAAGATTTATCTATTGTGCATGTTTTTAGTGGTAGGGTACACACACTAATAACATGGAGAACCCCTGTGCAGGTACGTAGAGAACATGCAAACTCCACTCAGAAAGACCCTGTTCCGACTGGGATCCAAACCCAGGATCTTCTTACCTATAGAAGCGAGAATGCTATCCACTCATTCACCTAAAACAATGTATGCCGTCTCTTTTTGGTGCACACTGGGTTCATCTTGTACAGCTCCTCCAAGGTTGTTATAGTGCAAATGGCAAATAAATTCTTAAATATTGAAATAGTAAATAGAACAAGTCTCCTTTAACTAACTCAAGATGTTTGTTTTTGCCGTGTTACATCCAGTCCCTTTATCCCCTACGACCACCACAGCCACAATATTACTCCAACTACATCTGCTGTGACCACTCCTTGTATAATTGATTCCAGCTCTTAAGTGCCTCAAATGTTTCTCATTCTTCTCGCCGCGACAGTGTTTGTGCCTAAATCCGTCCAAATCCGCAGCCT
The DNA here is from genome assembly GCA_964034765.1 of Knipowitschia caucasica. Taxonomy (NCBI): domain Eukaryota; kingdom Metazoa; phylum Chordata; class Actinopteri; order Gobiiformes; family Gobiidae; genus Knipowitschia; species Knipowitschia caucasica. The sequence continues at coordinate 12,415,810 of OZ035841.1, read as the reverse complement.
TGCCGTGCCTAACCCTCCTAAAGCCCTTGTGTGAGGCCCTGGCTTGCATCTGAACGCCTTCAAAGCTCTCTCTCTCCTCCTGCAGCCTTTTTCCCCCGCTCATCTCCGGACTGGTGTTTAGCGCTCATTAAGATCTCAATTAAGATTCCCCTTTGGCCTCGAGGTGAAGCCCCGGTGACCTCTTTTCCTGACAGGCGTGACGGGAAGAACACTGGAAGGGCAGGACTTTGTGGTTGGATAACGGGACGCGCTCGCTGTCACCTCTGAGCTTGTGTGTGTGATAACGGGACGCCGATGTTTGTCTTGCCGTCCCGTGTGATGATGCTAATTGTGTTTGTTGTGTTTAGTTGGGGTCAAGTGGGTGAGCAGCGGCTATGGATACTGCGCCGTTGCTACGCTGTTGTATTTGTGTTTTCTCAGAACAGTTTGAGTCCACCTTTGCTTTCGGCCTCTGTCACGTCTCTAGATCAGCTTTGTATGAAAACCGAAAAAAGAGAGAACCATGTTTCTTATTTGGTTATTTTGACTGTATTTGATCTATGTCTCAGCGGGCCAATTGCGGTCCTCTTTGCAATTTTATGTGGCGCTCTGCTGCTAACACAAAGTCGCCATTGATGCACTTTGTCATCCAACCAACTTCAGCTCCACCAATACAGTCCTGCTATACCTCGTTGTAAATCTCAGACCCTCTAGAATCCAGTCTTTACTTTATTGTTATTTACCGACATTTGTTTTATGATTGTGTCACAACATTCCAAATAAAATGCAGCTGTGATGAGAATTATACGGACGTATCAGAACTAATTTAAAATTCCAGAATCCAGCTCCAGCTCAAACCAAGTTTTAAATCCACGTTTTTGGCCCCAGGTCAAGTCTGATTAACTAAAGCGGCCCTCTAGGTTTAAGGACAGTGGGGCAACTATGGAAATCTGTGGACATTTATACTACTACTTCAATCTGGAGAGTCTAAACAGACACAGAGAATGCATTAAATCCATTTGAATCGGTGTGTTGCAGTAGTTGGTGGGAAAATGCTTGATGGGCTTTGGTTGGCAGAGCGGGGCAGAGCTGCTACTACTACACTACTATAGATATGACACTTTTGATGCAGTTATGTTTAAACCTGAACTTGTCCTTACAGCAATATGCAGAAGTCAGTGATGTTCCACTTGATGTTTTGGTTTTCTGAAGGTCAAAGCTGACATAACTAATGACGCTGTGGCAAATGCTGAGAGGAGTGTCTATGTTTTGTTTATGTTTTGTCTTCCATAAAGCCATGTGCAAGCGGCAAATCTCTGGCCGTGTTATTTTCGTCACTATACTGCTACAAGAATTACTACTACTACTACAAATACTACAACTTCCCATACATTGAATTTGAAGCAGACACTCCCCTAAACGTTCTACTCACATTATTTCTTCAACAACTGTGACTGCTGCTGTTCAAAGGCTCCAGCTGCGAACTTTGTGAGCTGTAAAAAAGAGCGTGATAATCTGTGCTTCCATCTAAATAGGTCAGTCGCTGGTTAGAAGAGGAAATTGTTCAAACTTTTTATTCTTGCTTTGCTGAAGAGAAGCGTCCTTGTTCCAAATGCTGATGCTGTTTCTGTTGTTCAGTGCTTGTTGTGAATCGGGTCAATGTCAAGACTGCGATCGTCGGAAAAGTTATGTGAGGTTAAACTGAAACGAGGAAAATAAGTACAGTTTTGGCTTTTTTCTTTTATTACTTTAATGTGTCATCTTCATTATTTCCCACTTTTTATTTCCCATAATACATTAAGCATAACCGGACACATTTTGTTTGCTTGTTTCCTTTTTTTCCCCAGTATGCTCAAGGTGTGTCAAAAAAAGAGGTAAAATAAAACAAGGCAAAAAAAATTAAAGATTAAAAAACACAAGCAAATTAACAATATGAAAATAAATATTGTTGCATAATTCAAATATGACCAGGAAGGAAGACCAAGGAAAAATCCAAAAGTTCTGTTCAAACATTTATTTTCTTGTTACGATAAAAGTGCATAAGATCTCTCCCTGCTCTTCCCTCTCAGCGCTCTGTATGTAAGTCCCTCCCCCACAAATATGCAGATTTATTGTCTTAAACAGAATGTCCAGACACTCTTTTTTGGGGGGCCCAGTCTGTATAGTCCTCTGTCTTCACTACAGGTTTTAGCTTCATTGAAAACACAGCTAACATTGAATAAGGATTTGATGAACAACAAACAATGTAGAGTAGTTTTACAATAGATGGCTTTTTCTATATCTATATATTGAATCATTTTTATACTGTCATACTGATGAATAATAAAGTACACAGAAAAACATTATTTATACCATCAACTGCTTGATAATGATATCGACACAATTCACTTTTATGTTTTAGAACGTGAAGTAAATGAGAAAACATGTGGTGAAACAAGTCTGAAGGATAAAACATTCTTAACACCTATAGCACCGAATGCTTCTTTTGTTTGTTTTTTTGTTTCAAATTTGAAAACTTCCAGCTGCAAACACGTGAACGCTTTTGTAAAGATCGTATTCCACCTACAATTTAGCAAAAACTAATTTAGAGGAAATACTTTTTTGTTTGTAAAGGGAAAACTCTGAGTGTGATGTTGTCGTGCTGAGATGAGCATGGATAGATCTAAAAACAACTCCAAGTTTGCTTTTGATTGTAACATGGTTAAAAGCTCAAAAAGATCAATTTTGCTTATATCTTTCCTCCAAGACTCTTTTCATTTCAAAAACAGATATTGTGATTAGGGATGTACCGATGTACCGATCCGATGTTCAGTATCGGTATCGGGGGCCGATATGGGTATTTTGTAAGGATCGGATATTATCGGATTTGTTAAATATCGGGGAGTTTACATTTACAGAGTTCATACACTGGTTAAAGCTGCACTAACTGACTTTGGGATTTTGAAGCCGCGGCCTCGCTGGCCTCTCTCTTTCTGCTCCCCTCCCCGCACTCACGAAGCTATCGCCCCCCACACACACACCCACTGTCGGGACAGAGCGTGACCATAGAACGATGGAACCGGGAAGCGCGGAGGAACGGGACTTTCTTTTGGATGGCTGTCTCGCTGTGTAAGCAGTAACTGGTGACAGAGACACACAAAGCTTCAGGTTAGCTCCTCGGCTCGTTGTGCTAACTCAGCTGTCTGTGCAAACGGACCTGTAGATTTCTCACGAAAGTGGGGGCTATTGGTCCACTGTGAGTGGTCACAATCTGAGACCCGAAACACATCTCTTCCTTGTTTCATCAAAACTCGATCTAAAATATAATGACACGCCAGCACAAATCTGCGCTACTTTTTCTTCAAAAGGACGTATATCCCAATGTACTGCATGGACATGGATAGCACTTTCGTAATTAATACAAAATTAAAGTCAGTTAGTGCAGCTTTAAGTACTGGCATTTTGTGGTCATTCAGTTATGTACCAGCTCTTTTATTTTTGTTATACTGAATGTTGAGGGCCGCTTTTTGATACATTTTCCTCTTTGATTTTCTTTTATATCAAGTTTATTTTAAAGGTTGAAATATTCAATACTGATAGTGATTCTTACCTACAGTATGACCTAACTCAGTAGGTCTGTTAAGCAAAAGCCAAACAATATTTTTGATCATGATATAATAAATATAAAAAAAATAAAGCATTTTAAAGTTATACCGGTGGCAAAAATTTTAAAGCTTTGAAAATATTAGAAAAAATTGGATCGTATCGGATCGGTATCGGCAAAACAATATTTAAGAATATCGGAATCGGATCGGATCACAAAAAATCTGGATCGGTACATCCCTAACTGTGATTTACTGCTATGTCAATACTTTGTTGCAATGACTTTAATTGTAATACACTTTTGAGACTTATGTATCCAATAGACCTGTTGCTATAATATAAACACCAGGGTAATTTGATTTTACCCTCTAACTGAATCTCAACCATTAGGTAAAGGCCTATAATTACAAATGTGTTTTTTTTTGTGTATTGTTAATTGTGCTCCCCCAAACTTTACATTGCTATCTTCAAGGAGTGAACATTAAAGGGTTGAGCTGAAAAAAACTTTTAATCAGCTAGATGAGTTTACTTTTCAATACAAGTCAATAGGTGCCAGAGTGAGTCAGAGTCAAAACTTTGTCTATGAGCACTTTCCTATTTGGCTTCATTGTCCATCTATATGAGTAACCCAGGCCTGCTTATAGGAGCTGTTCCCGGCCCTATACGGTACATTCTGAGCGCTCTTTCGCCTCGTGTCCCAGACTCTGATTACGATGATGGATTTCTTCAGAACAAACTCATCTGCGGAGCCTGTTCCCCAGATTAGTATTTTCATTTTTTATTACTTGTTTCATTTGTCTCTCCATCTCTCTGCCCTCTGGTCTTTCTCTGCAGACTTCAGCACTGCTCAATCCCTCACATTGTGGGTTTTATACTCTTATGGACTGAGTGAACTTTTCAGTCTCTAATATGTGCGTCATTCCAACAGTAAATATTGTTATTGTGTATTTTTCAGACATGACATTAAGTGATATATTTTATCCTGCAATATTAAAACATTATACAAATTTTCATAATTTCACAAAACTGCAATTGCTTACGGCATTGATAGACAAATATTTATCTACATCCCTGTGTGACTGAGATAAATATGTGTCAATAGATGTTGTTGTGTTCACGTACAACTTTAGGGTTATGTTTTAGAGGTTTTGTTTATTTATTGGCAGATAGTAGCCATACTTTCACTCAGAATAGAAAAAATGCAAATAGGGAGAAATCATATATTGAGGGTGATCTGTGTAACTGTCTGGATCAAGTATTTATATAATTTTATTTGGCTCAGAAAAACTCACAACTGCTGAGGTGCGAACACAGAGACATGCCCATAGGTCTGAGCACTGTTTTATTCTGACTATAAGTAAGGTTCATTTTGAAAATAATACATATTTTTGACCATAAGACCCTGTAGCATCAGTATTTTTCATAACAAAAATATTTGAACACATTCCCAAAGCAGTCCATTTGACAGCTTTTAGTTTTGGAAGTGTAATTACTCAGCGGATGTACATACTGTATTTGGTCTTCATAACTGTGTGAATTTTTCTGTTTCTTTGTAGTTTATTTTTATGCTATTATTTCTATGAAATGTAAGCAGTTACCATAGCAACACACTGTTTACTTGCCAGCAGTTAGCATTTGATAGTCTTTCAATAAACGGTTTTTGCTGGATTTCAAGTTATATTCACCAGTGATAGCTTTTAGTAAAAGTGAGTTATGGTAAAACAAAAAATTACAACAAAATGGTGGAAAATGTAACTTCTTTGAGGAAATGTCTTGGGATTGCATTGGTTTGAATGGGAGCAGTCAAAATGACAGCTCTGGGAGTTCTAGTGGTAGTTTATAGTGTTAAACAGTCCCACTGATTGGGATAACCACCACCAGTAAGATTTGCTGGAGGAGAATAGTTTGACCAATGGGGAGAGGCCTCAGCCGTCTGTGAAGGAATCAGGAAGCTGTGGGGGCGGGTCTAACTGACGCTTGCAAAACATCTCTCTCCATCTTCACAATTTGAAAAGTGGCTGACCTTCACTTTAATATAAATAATCCTTCATTCCAGCCTCATAACCTAATAATAAAATATCCTCCTGGTGACACGGCGTCTCTGTCTTCAATCACAAACTAAAAACCTTTTGCTGGAGCAATCTTGACTCGTGATTACTTTGATGACTGTAGAAGAAGAACGCCGCGTCCTCGGTTAAAAACGCTGAGGATTATTAGTGGATATTTGGGACGTGGCAGTTTCTACATCTGCGCAGGGTTTGGTGTCAAAAACAAAATGTCCCGAAGGAGTTGGTGTTCGCAGAGGTTTGAGCTGCAGAGCGTGGGCGAAGTGACAAACGACTGCTCAAAAACACCAGCAGACCGAGGAGGAGAGGGAGGAGACGGAGGAGGAGACGGATCAGAGGAAGGAGAGGGAGCAGGCCGAGGAGGAGAGGAAGGAGAGGGAGGAGAGAGAGCAGAGGCAGGAGAGGGAGCAGGCCGAGGAGGAGAGGAAGGAGAGGGAGGAGAGAGAGCAGAGGCAGGAGAGGGAGCAGACCGAGGAGGAGAGGAAGGAGTTGGAGAAGACTGAGGAGGAAAGGAAGGAGAGGGAGAAGACTGAGGAGGAAAGGAAGGAGTTGGAGAAGACTGAGGAGGAGAGGAAGGAGTTGGAGAAGACTGAGGAGGAGAGGAAGGAGTTGGAGAAGACTGAGGAGGAGAGGAAGGAGTTGGAGAAGACTGAGGAGGAAAGGAAGGAGAGGGAGAAGACTGAGGAGGAAAGGAAGGAGTTGGAGAAGACTGAGGAGGAGAGGAAGGAGTTGGAGAAGACTGAGGAGGAGAGGAAGGAGTTGGAGAAGACTGAGGAGGAGAGGAAGGAGTTGGAGCAGACTGAGGAGGAGAGGAAGGAGTTGGAGAAGACTGAGGAGGAGAGGAAGGAGTTGGAGCAGACCGAGGAGGAAAGGAAGGAGAGGGAGCAGACCGAGGAGGAAAGGAAGGAGAGGGAGCAGACCGAGGTGGAGAGGAAGGAGAGGGAGCAGACCGAGGTGGAGAGGGAGCAGACTGAGGAGGAGTGGGGTGTGAAGGGCCACCAGCTGCGCACCACACTGTCTTTACAATAACAACACTATCGCACACTGCAGAGGAAGTAAACAGATTCATCAGTCCAAATGTAAAAATCCCTTTATCCATCCAGCCATCTTTATACAATAGTTATTAACTCCTATATTCTAGCCCACAGTCCAACCTGGAGTACAAAACTTTCGAACCCACAACATAATAACTTGTAACTATAGTTCCCGCTCTCACAACAGTTTGGTTCTATTTCTAGTTTTCACATGTACTGTATGTTTTGGTCCCAGTTACATCTTTCAATCAGCTTCGGTGACAGCAACGGTGACATTCAAATTCTATGAAATTTTAAAGAATATTAAATATAACATGAAAGATTCATAATAAATGTTATGAATATTTGTATTTTTTTATGCATGCCTTGTATCTATATTTTTACGTTGAGAACTTGTTTGCACCACGAGTTCTCAACGTACTGTTATAGAAATATTTTAGTAAAGCAATCTGAATTAACACCAAATAGTTATGAGTGTAAGTTATTAACTAACAGTCAACTCTGGATTCAGATACAGGCCATAATGCTCTGTTGGCAGCAGGTCGGTGATAGATGGAGACGTGCTGCATCATGTCTTTGACCTGGGTCATGGAACAATATGTTCAGTTCAAAAGCAGATTGTTACATATATCAGAGTTGTATCAGCGTTAGGACGCGTAAAGAGAAGCCTTGAGCAACACATATCAATGTTGACTTCATTTATGTAATATCTAGAGTAGATATGTGTTTGTTTACTCTGGTCTATTTAATGTACAGTCATTTCCTCAATCGTGGCAGTCGGTTTCAGACGGCTGCCCGGTGGTATTGGTATCGGTTCTGTTATTCATTGTAATTGTGCACATTTACTAATGAATAAACTCACGCTGTGTTTGGAATTACAGCTCTGAGTTGTTTACATTATTTTACTCTCGGTATGTGCAGAATTTCCACAACAGTACTTACAATGGCAATAAAAATAGAGAGAAGCATCCTCAATCAGCTCTCAGCTTTAGTATAATTCTAGAAAGACTCAAGAAAAAGATTGCCTTTGAAAATATTTATTGTTAAGATTGCATGAATAGACACCAGCAGACGCATTGATTACGGATGAAAACTAGCTTGGTAGCTATAATCCGGCATATTTACATTTGTTTTATACTGATGCTCATTAATGTGCATTTTCCCTATCAAATAAATAAATAAATAAAAATAAATTGTGTACTAGTATATGTATTGCATTTCAACATGAAATATTGCCGATTAGACCCAGGCAGGAGGGAGTTTAATAGAAAATATGAGCTTGCAACCCCTACGGGGCCTAGACCTGGTGGCAAAGAAGCTGAGCCGAAGACATGACATGATACTCCAGAGGTGGTGATGGGGAGGAGGGGGGTTGCTGCTTAAACAGAAGCGTGAAGCTGCAAAGAACTGAGTTGCTCTGTTTAATGCCGCTATGAAGTGATGATGAGCACAGGTGTGTTACTGAGCAGCTGAGGGGGAGGAGCCAGTGGCAGGCATGATATCTTTTTTAGTCTTCCAGTCTGTATTTATGCTTAATCTTCATCACTCGTCATAAAGACACTGAAATGATTTATTCACAACACGCTTTCCATATCGATGGAAAACATGTATTTGTGAAAGAAACAAATAGGTATAGAGATAGATAGATTAGCTACAGCTCTTGGACCTGCTGCAGCCCGGAGGAGAGTGGTTTGATCGTTCCAGGAGCGAGGAGGACTAGAGCGAGAGCCGGAGCTGCCTCTGCGTCCTCTGCTTACACCGTACATTGTTGGCGTTGCTGCTGAGCGCTGCTTTGTGCTTTGTCCAGTGCTTTTTGTGCCTGAGTCTGTGATGTGCTGCGGCTTAATTAAAAAAGAGGAGAGGAGGAGAGGAGATAAGAACAGAGGAGATGCTCTCACCTCCGCAGACAATCGGGCGATACCAGAACCCAGCCTTTAAAAGACTTTCTGCTTTTTCTGCAAAACAGCAACTTTGTTTTGAGTTGGCTTTTTTGTGCCAAGTTCTGATTTTCTTCCAGCATCAAGAACTTTGCGCTTTGTTTAATTTGTGCATCTGTGTTTGAGTAATCCGCTTCTGCATATTTAAACAGTCCTCTGCACGCCGCTTACAAATGCACGTTTATTTAAAAGATGGAATTTTAAAAGGGACATTTTTATTTCTAAATGGATCATAAACCGGTGTTGTGTCTCCTCCAAACAAACACTAATGAAAAACATTCAAAACAACAGAAAAAAAAGTCTTGTTTACTTTACTGGACTGTTTTACTGAGGCTTAAAGCTGGGGTACTTAACTATTTTTGTTTCATAAATATACATTTTGTTTGTTCCAACTGAAAGATTCTTATAGAAGTAAAATGCAAATCAGAAATGATCATCTTCATCATTTGAGTAAAACATTTTCATTACGAGCTCTGCTGTTTTGCTCTTGGAAGAATGAGCCCTGTGAGTCACTTTTTGACCCTATGGGCTGAGAGCAGCAGCGGCCCTCTGAATTAAATGAATACATCCATGTGAACTCTTTTCTAGAACTCAGAACAAGTCAGAAGGATTGTCTTTCTGAGTTATATTTTTTGTCATTTGATTGTTAGTAAGTAAGTAAGTCATTTTTATTTATATATTGCCTTTCACAGACCAGAGTCAGACATTTTTTTCCGCACCTGTCTAAAAATGATGTGAGGTTGTCTTTTTCCAGCTGAAGCGCTTTACAATATTAATATTTTTTTTGTTTCATTATTTGGCGCCCCAGCCTACAAATGTCTGAGACTGTCTTGTTTCGGGTAAAGCTACTGTATGAAACCAAACTATCGACATGCAAGACGCTTCAGCCACATTGCCTAGAATGAGTGCATGAGTAGTCAGAGATAGAGGGAGGAGAAGCCGATGGAACATACTGATGGTTGCCTTGCTTCTGTCAGTGTGCCCCAGGGCAGCTGTAGCGACAGTAGTGGTGTACAGAGTGTATTTGATTGTTCGAAAAGTGCTCATTAAAACCAACGCCTTATTAATAATATGAATCCAAATGTATATCATTACAGCAGCAGACCAAGACACATTTACCGTTTAGTTTGAACTAAAGCTGGGATACCTAACTTTTATACCACAACAAACTCTAACAATAACTAGTTCCTCGCTCTCAAAACAAATTGGTTTTGTCGATAGTTTTTCTCATGCATGTATGTTTGGCCTCTGTCATATCTTCAGATCAACATTTTCAGACATAAAAAGTGAATAAGAGCGGACCACCCTCACTCGGCCAATCAGCTCTCAGCATCAACTAGTGACTCACAAATGTGCAAAATAAATCATGTTTAATAATAAATGAATGACAGCATGTTGTGGTCTGATTTGTTCCACCATTTTACTTTTTACAAGACTTTTTTTGGGACAAACAACAAGAGGTAACTACGAAACAGAAAAGTGAGGTACCCCAGCTTTAAACGCTGAGATCTTAGTTAGACAGGAGACTGTATGGAGCATTCTTTCCACTCACACACAAACACGAACACACAAACACACACACAAACACACACGCAAACACAAAACACAAACACACACATCGACTGCGTCTGGTAAAGTCTCCTAATTACCAACGCGGCTCAAAGCAGGATTTGCAGATTTTAAGAGGATTCAATTGTCAATTTGTTCAGAAGGAGGTGGAGGAGGAAAAAAAAACCATTTAAACATAAAAGAAAAAAAACCATAAGGCAAAATACTCAAAGCTAATACTAAAAGCGAGCGGGCGTAGCGTGCACCCCGTAGTTAAAAAATGTAAGAGGCAGATGTGCTCAGTCAAAGAGGATTGTGTGAGAAGCGTAGCCGCGGGGAAGAACGAAGAGAGACTGAAAAAGTGAAGCGATGGGACGGAAAGAGACAGCGACGGATAAATTATGAGTCGAGGAGAGGGTCGGAAAGTGGAGCAGAAAATCAGGAGAGAGGTTTTTTTGGAGGGAGCAGCTGAGGTAGCGCTGGGAACAGTCAAATGTTAAATTATCGACGCTTTAGGGAAGTTTGAACCATAATGTTTTCTGGTTGGAACACCTAGTAGCCCCCGGAGGGACGGGGCTTTCTCTGTGGTCGGACTTAAGTTATAGAATATGCAAACCCAGGGCTCTCCAAAGGTTTTTTTTTTTTTATTGGAGAGCTACTTTCATGACACAGAAATGGCAGAAAACGACTTGTTTGCAGTTGTAATATAATTGTACTCAATGGAGAACACACACACACACTGTACACAATAGAGAATACACAGGGCGGCACGGTGGCAGAGTGGATAGCATTCTCGCCTCTCAGCAAGAAGGTCCTGGGTTCGAATCCCGGTCGGACCAGGGCCTTTCTGAGTGGAGTTTGCATGTTCTCCCCGTGTCTGCGTAGGTTTCCTCCGGGTACTCCGGTTTCCCCTACCACTAAAAATATGCCCAATAGTTCAGGCATGTGCCTCCTGTACTGGTGACCCCGCTCCCATCTCTGTGTGGAGTGAGAGACAAATGCCCAAAATTAACAATTGTAAACCGCTTTGAGACTCAGATCTGCAGTGAAAAGGCGGTACATAAATAAAGATTACTTACTTACTTACTACTTACATGCATAATTGTATTTATTAATTTTGTTTTTTGCTAGATTCTTTCATGATAATGCAACAAAAAATAGACCACGATAACATACAGTATCCTTGATTTAATGTAAATATTTATAGTTAAAGTAGATATGAAAGGACTGAGTCAATATTGAATCATTTAGGATCATGTGAAGAAACAATCACACAAGATATTTAAAATCATATATAATCACAGAGCATTTAAAAGTGAAGATGCAATCCTTCAGCTAAACAAGCCTGTCTCACATTTTCAGGAAGACTGTTCCAGATTTCAGCTGTCTTAAGAGGCTGTCTCCCCCATGTATGTTTAGTGCTGACTCGGGGCACCAGCAGGAGGCCAGTCCCTGTGCTCCTCAGAGTCCCAGCGAGAAGCCAGTCCCTGTGCTCCTCATAGTGCCAGCAGGAGGCCAGTCCCTGTGCTCCTCAGAGTCCCAGCAAGAGGCCAGTCCCTGTGCTCCTCATAGTGCCAGCAGGAGGCCAGTCCCTGTGCTCCTCAGAGTCCCAGCAAGAGGCCAGTCCCTGTGCTCCTGCTGGGACTAACATGTCATGGATGTACTTGAAGAGACGTTTACATAAGTAGAGAGGCTTTAAAGTCAGGAAGCAATACCATAACATACCATAGTCGATACATGTACAGCCATAATCCAAAATACTGGACATAATTCAACTGAAAAAGGAGTGGGAGGGAAAACAGCGATCAAAATAGCAACATAATAACAGTATAGATTTCCCCTGCGCTCACCTGCGTGTACAGCTCTGGCACAATAATCACCCTTGGACACACTACAACGGTCAGCTAAACACTAACCCCACTGGTTTTTGTGGATTGACAGCTGAAGTCGCCCCATCACAAACATAGGAAGGCGGGACTTATTCTGGAACATCTGAGTTTCAATGAACCTCAAATCGCAGCAGTATCGAAAAATTATATTCAGGCGTGTATATCAAGATATGACATTTTGTAGTTAGTCCAGTTATTGACAACAACTTTTGGTACCCCTTGCCATGGGTGTAGACCAAAATAACTAAGTGCTCAAATGCAGCACTGCCAAACATATAGTAAAATTGAATAAACAAAACTCAAAAAATAAGAAAATTCAGGATGAAACAAGAATCCAAAATCAGAAAGAAAAAAACATGGACAAAGAATATAACAACGACTGACAACAAGAGGAAAGGAGCACATAGGCTTGAAATACACACAGGGTCACACAGGTAAAAACACATTAGGGCGGGGCCAGCGATCAACAAAACAGGAAGTAAAGCTAAGAAGACACAGGAGAACAAATACAAAATAAAACTAAGAATAGGAAGTAAGAACGACAATCATGACACCCCTTTACATGAGAGATATCGGATTTCTCCTGCACAAGTGATAGAGGACTGGACCACAGAGATTGATACATATACAAACACCTCAGACTGAAAGACTTTTAGTAGTTAACTTGAGAAGATGAGTTTTAACCTTCATTATACAGTATAACCTTTATTAGTCTCTCAGCGGGGAAATTTCAGGGTAATTATTGCAAACGGTACAGTGGAAATAGAGGGACTCAGCATTAGTGCACATCACATCAACATTGCCCGCCTCCACCCCTCCCTTACCCAGTCAACAGCCGAAATCCTCACCCACGCATTAATCTCCAGACTTGACTACTGCAACAGCCTCCTCTACTGACTTCCCACCTCTCATCTCCAAAAACTGCAATAGATCCAGAACTCTGCAGCCCGCCTCCTCACCCACACCCGGTCCAGAGAACACATCACCCCTGTCCTCCTGCAGCTCCACAGGCTCCCCGTTCAGTACCGCATCCAGTACAAGCTCATTCTCCTCACCTACAAGTCCCTCCATAACCTGGCCCTGCCATAACTTACTGAGCTCCTACAACAAGCAAGCTTTTCTGCAAACCCCTTTTTAATTTTATTGTATTTTATTCCCCATGTGAAGAGTCCAATAAAACGCTATACAAATTTGATGTATTATTAATATTATTATTATCAAACTAAATAAACTCTCGAGCCATTATTGCACTTGAGGAAAGAGTCAGGAAGTATTCTGTAAACAGTTGTTAGGATTTAAGCAGACAGAGACGGATCGTGGTGTGCCAAACTCTGGAAGTTTATTTAAGTTGCTCTCAAGTTCCACTAGTTTACTCTGTTTCTTTTCCTCAGACAGAATAAAGGCAGTACACAGTTTATATAGTCATTGTCACGTCACACATCGAAAGACATACGTGTCACAAAGAGACAGTCACATCATAGTCATAACATGGAGTCCTTGTAGAGTCCTTGTACAGTCCTGCACGTAGGCCATATTGCTATCTAATACTAACACCCTCCCCTTTGATCACATAATCACATGTGATCACTCAATTTGATCAATCAATAAAATGGAAAAAGAAAAAAAAAAATCCAAAAAAACAAAAAACAAAAAAAACTTTCAAAAATTATTAAAACTCATAATCATCAAATCAATATCAGTGGATTTTATCCTCTATCCTGGAAAAAAGAAAACAAACAAAAATAAAGTAAATAAACAAACAAAAAACAAATCAAAAATAAAAAACAAACAAACATAAAAACAAACAAAAACTATTGGACACACAAGAACTCAGCAGATTCAGTCAAAACACAGACAAAAACGAGCTGAGTCTCAATTTTGAAGCTAATTTCACTTTTATTACTCTATACTTTTATTCTAATGCTATTTGTTTACACTACACTTCACTTATTTCACTGTATTATTTTCACTTTTCAATCTTAGACTGTGTACTTTACTTTTACTATTCACTATAGTTTAAAACTATTCTAATCTATTCACAAATACGTTTGCATATTTGATTCTATTGAGCCATATTCTTAAACATACATTTTAATCTAATAAATCTCTCTTTAGTTTTACACTCTCATTATCAGTGGCATATTATCAGTGGGATTTTGCTCCATGTCTATTCTACATTCTCAGGAATAAAACTGTGAACACAGTAAGGCAAATGGTCAACATTTACACTTCTATAGTGGTCAGTGATTTATTACTTTTTATTATCTAAAGATATTATTGTCAGGCATTTGGGATGAATGAACATCATTAATCAAATTAGTATTATCATTACAAGAGCTAGGTAGGAAGGAAAGAAGGGAGACAGGAAGGAAGGAAGAGAAAAGAAGGGAATATAGAAGGATGAACAGAGAGAAGTAAAACAGGATGAGAAAAAGGAAGGAGAAAGCATGGCAGGAGGAAAGAAGGAGGGAAGAATTGTCATTTTGACCCGAGAGGAGGACAAGAAGATTAGTCTAAATAATTCTTAAATATAGCGTTGGAATTTAAAATGTATTATATGTCACTTTTCTAAATATTTATATAACCTAAAATAAAGTTGTTATTGGTTTAACCTGTTTTCTTGACTGTTTTGAGTGCATTTACACAGTACGGGTCAAAATGACCCGCAACATAATCAATGTCATTTTTTTCCAACATAATACAAGGGTTAAATGAATTGTATTGACCGGGATGTGAGGACCAAAGTCTGTGTCGTCGTTGATTTTGTATCATATTTATTTTGGAAACAATCTGCCAAAAATGAGGTAGACTTTTATTTTTAGGAGATAATTTGGGTTAGTTTGGAAGAGCATTGAGTTATTTTTCCAGACAACATTGAGGACATTTACATGGTTGTGTGTGTGTGTGTGTGTGTGCGTGTGTGTGTGTGTGTGTGTGTGTGTGTGTGTGTGTGTGTGTGTGTGTGTGTTTGTTTAGCTTTTCCTCTCTTACGTAAGCTTCAGATAGAGTTGTAAAAATGTGGTGAAATGATTGACATGTACAGGATACAGCTGTTGTCGCTGAGAAAGGCTATGGTTTCTGTCATTTTTTCACCTGGAGTTCTATAATACCAAATAGTTGATGGTAAAAGTGCCTTAAACCAAGTGAAAGACATGCCCCAATGAGGTAGATTTCAGTTCCAAGTAGATCTAGTGACTCAAAAAGTGATCCACCAAATGGTTGAGGAAAAACATTAAAGGGTTAAATGTTGAAGTTTCATTATTGTGAGGAAAAACACCACGATTTAAAAATAAAAAAAGTTATTGACCAATGAACAGTAAATCTCTTTATTGAATTGTCTTTGTCTGAAATACTTCAAGTTCATAAATTGACGATGATATTATTACTTTAATTCAACCACAAGAATCCAAAATAACATTCACATATGGAACAGTTAATCAAATCAAACCAAATGCCACAGCGTTTAAAGTCAGACTAAACACAGACTTTGAGAACCACAAATTAAACATTTTTTTTTTGTACAATTATTTTTTAACCTAAAAAATCCCAATTAGCGATTAACCTATTAATGTTTGTATCTCTCGCTGTAAAAACACCTCAAAACTGAATCCAAACATCTCTATCACTTGCTTCATGTTTTTCCAAATGTTCCTGAAAACTGCAAACAAACAAACCCACAGTTTTTTGAGTTACGGGACGAAACAAACAAACAAACTTAACAAACTGACTCACTCTGCCGATGGCAAGCGCTGAGAGGCAATGATATTAATTCCTGCTAATAAAATTCAATTTTCCCAGTGCGCAGACCTCAACGTTACTGCGGCTGAGCTAACTCTTGCACTGGTCTTTCCTCAAAGTTGCATCAGAGAACAGCAGCAGACGGTTGTTCCGGCTCTGACACCGCTGCAGCTGCTAGCATCCAGTCACACCTTCAAAAAACCCCAAAGAGAAACTCAATCGCCATCGACGGACTATCCAGCGATCTCACTCCCATCCGCGCAAAACTAGGAGATTGTGAGTTCATGTAAAACCAGAGAAAGAACAGATTTAACTCTACTTTCAGTGCTAAAATTGCAGCTGACTTTTTATTGTTGTTGTTCGCAAAAGTCTACAGCCCCGAGGCCGCTCTGATCGATGGGAAAATACTCCGGGGGAAAGTAGAGATTCACACTCTTGGTTGTCTTAATGTTGTAGAGTTGTATGTCTCCTGGAGAACAGGTGCCAATATTAGCTCTGTGGGAGAGAATTGTTGTTTTAAAGCTGTTTATCAGGGCAGGGCACTGGTTAGTTCTGTGATGGGAGACACCAGGTGCCACAGTGAGGCGGCTGCGGCTGTAAAGTGCATTTTCTTCTATATCTTTCTTGTATTTAAACTGTTTTTTGTTGATTAAATTCCCAGTGTTTCATAGACTTTTTAGTAGGGATTGGACTCGATAAAAAAAAAAAAATCTAATTAATTAGATTAGAGCTTCAGTACAATCGGTCTGTCTGAAACCCATCCAGTGAGAAACGTTCCGCGGTGCAAAAAGGGACATGGCGATTAAAATGCGTCAATTTTTTTCACGCTAATTCTTGTATAATTAATTAATCTTAAATAACGCGTTAAAGTCCCGGCCCTACTTTTTAGCTTGTTTTATTTCATATATTTGTCTGGTGCACCCTGGGCTGCTTTTGTGCATGTAATAAAACCTCGGATTCCAATGTGGTTTTACTAACATGAAATGAATCTGAATCTGATCTCATTTCTTTTCTTCCACAGCATTTTCTACATACAAACTTTTTATAGGTTCAAAGTGTAAAATGCAGAATCTGAACTCCTTCACTAAGCTGTTTCTCTTTTGTTTCAGAGTCCAGATGAATCCCATGACGCAGCTGTACTACAAAAAGGCAAGCGTTATTGAATCAATATTTCTTCATTTGCTCGCAGACTTTGTCAGTGTTATGAATGGTGTAGGTCACTCGTTCTTTTGTTAATGGGCGTGTGACATTTGGATTGTTGTCATGCCGACAGAGACGCCCTTCCTAGTTTGACAAATTAGTGGCTGAGATACTGGGACCCCTGATTCGATAACCTCAGCGGAATAACTTTTCAGAAAGCATCCATATATCATAGATCATAGATAACTGTGTATGGATTGCTTGAATCCAGTGTTCTTCTATATCTTAATTTGAGTCGCAGAATATTCTGAGTGTCTTAAAACATTCTTCGTCCAAGAACTGTTGCTTTGAGATTTACTATCTATTCAAACACAATTTTGCTTGTCCCATTTGTAAACATTATGCAAAAGAATCTTTCAAATTTGAGCTTTTTTGGCTTTAATTTGAGGCTGAAAAAGCAAAAGTGAAGCTGCTTTAGGACATTCTAACAGATCCGGACCAAACTATTGCACAACCAACAAATGGCACCTGGAGGAGACCTACACAGACATGAGAAGAACATGCAAACTCAAAAACAGACAGGCTTTGGAGGTGGAATCGAACACAGGGCTTTCTTGCTGTGAAACCAAATAAACCTTACATACAATTCATTTCAGTTCAGTTTAGTTTATTTGAGCTCAGAGCGATACAGCAGGTATTGGGTTTCATGTCCCTCATGTTATTCAAAGGCATTACAAAAATGGAAGAATTGGTCGCCTTTTCTCTCAGATAAAGGTGAGCTCGCAGCACATCACTCATTATTCAAATACAACAGACTAGAGTCACAAAAAGCAGAGATCTTAGAGGAACTACAGATGTAAATGACCAGAGTCAACTTGGAGAAAACACAAAAGTGAAACACACAATTATTCAAACAAAAATTGCAATACTTTAAATAAAACTGTGTTTTTATTCATATATATGTTTGTTAACATTTTAGATCAGATTACCTGTAATTTATATGGTTGTTTACCTGAGGAAGTAAGCTTTAAAATTAAGTATAACGAGCCAAAGTATCACTATACCGTCAATGCTGTGATAACTTTAATAAAGAGAATTGAAAAACTTTTCAGGGGCCCCTAAAAATGGTCTTGCGGCCCGGATTTAGCCCGCGGGCCTGAGTTTAAGTGATCCGTCTCTTCAGTCCATGTTACCGTCAGTGACACAGAGCAGTACTGTTTATGTCGGTTTTTGAAGAAACTCAATTACTGGCGACTTATCGGCTCATTAGATTGTTATTTCTGCTTACACACATAAATGAGACAAATATAGTTATATTTAAATTACCCACAGTCACTCATGCATCAGCAGTGGCAGCTCAATAACACGCCCTGTTCTGTGTTTTATATTTGTGTGTGCGATAAACCAGAACGGACATATTTATATTATATATTTTATTATATTTTATTATATTGCTCACATCAAAGGGTTGTTGTTCGTAAAGTCTACTCATCAGGTGAATAGACTGCTATATCGTTTACTCAATCTCCTCAGACGCTAAAGCAGACTCTGTGAAGGCCAATTTTGCAAAAGGAAGTGCTTTGTGTCTCTGAATCAAAGACATTAAAATGGGCTGTGAACAAATATCCAGTACCTTTTGTAAAATCACAATTATACTGAGACTATTGACTCGTTCAGCACAGTGATTCACAGTTAAAAGGTCCTGGGATCGATTCCACTGCTAGGGATTCTCTGTGGTGTGTGGAGTTTGCATGTTCTCCCAGTGCCAAGTAAATTTCCTCCAAGCGCTCCCGTTTCTCCTACCACAAAAATGATGTACAATAGGTCTGGCCTGCACCTCCCATACAACCTCCTACACCTCCATCCCCGTGCCCACAACAGTTCTGAGGTTTGAAGCTGAATTGTTTCTTTTTATGTTTTCAAATTTGAAAATTACCGACTGCACACACACTGTAAACAAATCATTTAACCTGAGAAGTTGCCAAAACATTTTAATCTAAAATATTTGTTGTTTAAAGAGCAGAAAGTATCTCTGAGCTTCCACTGTCAAGCCTTTCTTTGTAGAGTTTGCATGTTCTCCCTGTGTCTGCGTAGGTTTCGTCCGGGTATGGCAGTTCTCCCCTGACATGTCCTGTCCCAACGAAAAAATAAATAAAATTATACAATGACATCCTACAGGACTGAGAGATATAAAACAACTCTCGGTTTGTTGTTGGAAGAGGAACAATATTTTTATAAATGGTTAAAAGCTCATTCAATGCTGCCTGTTATGACTTTTCTTGAGGTGGTTTTCTGAGTTATACCCGTAATGTTATAGGATTTATCAATGTATTTCCTGCTAAATTAGGCGTTAAAAATACAAATGAATGTGTGGAAAGCTCAGAGCCTTCTCTATAACTCTCTGTGGTTGTGTGTTTGTGTCTCAGGCGACGTATTCGCCGTACAGGGACAGGATTCCTCTGCAGATCGTCCGCGCTGAAGTGGAGCTGTCTGCAGAAGAGAAGGCCTACCTCACCGCTGTGGAGAAAGGTACCGGACGTTATGTACTCAATGTGGGTCAAGATGATGAAGAGGAGGATGGACACTCAGACTGATGTGATGAATGAGCCTGTTTCATGGTTCTGATACAGTGTTATGTACAGTAAATGCCTCTTTCACCTCCTCTCACCCCCTTTCATCTCCTCTCTCTGCTTCTGCTCTCCTCTCCTCTCCTCTCTCCCTCTCTGTCCTCCTCTCACCCCCTTTCATCTCCTCTCTCCTCTGCCCCCCTCTTCCTCTCACCCCTCTCCCCTCCTCTCTCCTCCTTTCCATTCCTCTACCCTTCTCTCACCTCCTCTCCCCTCGCCTTCTCTCTTCTCCACTCACCTCCTCCCACCTCCCCTCCCCTCTTCTCACCTCCTTCCCCCTCCTCTATCCTCCTCTAATCTCCTATCACCTCCTCGCCCCTCCTCTCACCTTTAACCTCCTCCTCTAACCTCTTATGCCCTTCTCTCAACCCATCTCACCCCCTGCCCTCTCCCCTCCACTCCCCCATTCTATCCTCTCTCCTCCTCTCCCCACCTCTCTCCTCTTCTCACCTCTTCTCACCTCTCCTCCCCTCTCTTCCTCTCACCCCTCCTTATACCCCCTCTCACCTCCTCTCCCCTCGCCTTTTCTCCACTCCACTCATCTCCTCCCACCTCCCCTCCCCTCTTCTCACCTCCTTTCCCCTCCTCTGTCCACCTCTCTCCCTCCTCTCTAACCTCCTCTAATCTCTCCTCTCCCTTCCTCTCCTTTCCTCCTCTCCCCTCCTCCCTCCCTCAGGGGACTATGCAGGGGTGAAGCACGCCCTTCGGGAGGCGGAGGTGTACTACAACATGGACGTGAACTGCCTGGACCCTCTCGGCCGCAGTGCGCTGCTCATCGCCATCGAGAACGAGAACCTGGAGATCATGGAGCTGCTGCTGGACCACGGCATCCACACGGGAGACGCTCTGCTCTACGCCATCAGGAAGGAGGTGGTGGGCGCCGTGGAGCTGCTGCTGTCGCACCGCCGGCCCAGCGGAGAGAAACAGGTCAACTTTCACTCACACAAACTTGCATCTTAATGTGTGTGTATGCGTGTGTAAAGTAAAAACAAACACACAAAACGAACCTTGCTTTTACACTGTATTCATGAAAAACAATGAACAAAAAAGGGAATGAAATTATGATAAAAATAATCACTCATTTAGCCATACTTGCAGGCGAAAGCCAGATCCTGTCAGACCTCTGAAGCTAAGCAGGGCAGAGACTGGTTAGTGCTGTGATGGGAGACCTCTGGGAACACCAGCCACAGTGGGGCAGCTGTGGCTTTAAAGTGCCAAACTGCCGTTGTGTCCTTAGGCAAGCCACTTCACCCACATTGCCTAGAATGAGTCTGGTGTGTGTATGAATGGTTGGTGGTGGTCGGAGGGACCGATGGCACACACTGGTTGCCCCGCTTCTGTCAGTGAGCCCCAGGGCAGTTATGGCTACAGTAGTAGTTTATCACCACTGTGTACGTAGTGAATGTATAATGACATGTGAAGTGTCTTTGAGTGTCCTGAAAAGTGCTAAAAATTTACTGATTATTAGTCATTTTTGTCCGTTTCATCCATCTATCCATTTTCTTCCGCCTCATCCGTTGCCGGGTCGTGGGGGCAGCAGACTTTTTCAACATACAGAATAGAATCGCACATTTTCTAAAGAGCTGGAGAATCAGGATGTGGTCTGATTTGGTCAATAAACTCCAAGACGAATAACTAAAAGGAAGAAAAAAGTTACGTACACCAGCTTTAATTCTGGCGACATAAGTGCAGCGTGAAGGAAGGACACGCGGGACATTGTCAGAGGTATAGGACTCGCTCTCTCACACTGCGCCTGCTTAATGAGGTATCACTGCTCAACCACCTAAACCATACTGTATCAAACACGGTCCACTTCACACCGGCCTCACGTTGCATTTTCAAAGCTCATTATCTCGTTGATTTTTTTGCATCAGCGCCGCTCTTTCTACACGTGTTTATATTTAGCCGCTGTAATGAGTGGCTCCATGTGACGCCGCTGTCAGACTGCGAAATGGGATTGAGGGTCCACCGTGTTCATTTGATGGTCTTGCTTATCTCCGCTCCGTCCCCTTGTGTAACTCTGCTGCCGTGGAGGGATGTGGCGGAGGGAGGGAGAAAATGTAGATGGAGACGCAGCAAAATCAGCAAAATCCAAACAAACACATGAGTGAAAGGTTGTTCCAGCTTCTTCCCTCTGGCAGAAGATATCGCTCTCTGAGATGCAGGACATCTCGTTACGGTAACAGTTTTTATCCACAAGCTGTTATCAGTGTGAACAGAGCACTTTAATGATTTGCACTTGTTTTGAAACTGTTTTAGTCGATCGATTTCACAGTGACATTTGTTTACTGTTTTATTTGTTTTATTTCTGTCTTTTAATGTTGTTTTATGTCTGTATTTGTCTGTGCATACTGGAGACTTTTTGCTAATGTATTCCAATGTGGTGTTTTTACTGCAAATGGCAAATAAACTGAATCTGAATCTGAATCTGAAATACGTCCATTTGTAAATATTCAAAATTTGCTCAAATCATGAGAAATGTCCTAAATTCAAGAAATATTTAGTTTAAATTTGATCCTTTTATGCTTATTGTGACCAGGAAAACTCTTATTTCAAGTCAATTGTGATTATTTGTGGAGCCCTAATGCATAGTTCAGTCTCCATCAGGTCTAAAGTACAATGTATAATGTGTCTATGAAAGAGGAATTTTGGTTAAAAAAAAAAAGTAAAATGTGAAAAGTGAACAAATGAAACCACAATGTGCTTTTTTCTTCTTATTTGAAAACATGTGATATTTTTATACTTAAAGAACTCTTGAAGTCACTATTTGACTCTTTGAGCTGATTGGTTGAATATCGAGGGTCCACTCTTTTATCACGTTTCCTTCTGAAAATGTGGATCTGAAGATGTCACAGAGGTTAGTAAATTCTTACATGTGAAACTGCGATAAAACAAAACTGTTTTGATATCTGTAGTTTTTCTCCTTGTGCAAAATGAGATGCTGCAGCTTCCACGAGAACCCAGCACTAACTGAAATAAGTCTTAACAGTTCACATTGATTGCGCTGTTTTTCTTTAATCTAGGACTTAAATGTGAAGAGTCAGTTTTGGCACAGATTGGCTAAATTTATTCTACAGACAAAGCTTCCCAACAACGGCAGGTTCTAAGCACTTTACCTTGTGTTTGAAATGCGCCATACAAATAACCTTGCTTGGCCTTGTCAGTGTCTCTGAGTGTGAGATTGCTGTAATACTCACATCGATCCATGAGGAATAATAATGAAATCAATTTAGAATCAATAGTCCAGTCTTAAATCACATGACATGCTATTTGTGAAGCCTGGTTGCCACGGAGACCAACCCTTGGCCAGAGAGGAGGCTTGTGGGAAGGTTTTGGACAAGAATCAGATCAAATGTGCTCCCGGTGATTCAATTTGGTTTGGATTTTGTTTCCTTTTTCCGTCCAAAGAACTAAAGCGGAGCCATTTCTTCTATTATTTCCGTGTTCATACCAACACAATTATATGAATACATTGTCTATAATATATATTTTTGATTCTGGAGGCGACAGGGATGGTGCTGGAGCTGTCCGTGGTGCTGAAACCAGTAGAAAAAAAAAATCTCAAACGTTTGGAGTCAGAAAAGGAACAATAAAAATAAGATGAATTGTTATTCAAACGTTGCAATTATACAATCTCAAAAGCTGTAATTAATTCAGTGATTATGGCTTTCCAGGTTCCTAGCGGCTAACCCTGTAGTTTAGAAAGCGGCAAACATTTCCATCGTTTCCTTTTAGCCGCTCTTCGATTAATATTTATCTTAAAGGTGGTCCACCTCATTTTCAAGATACAAAAAATGGAACTGTATAATAAAATCTATTTCATATGCGTGCATATATTATATATATTT
The DNA here is from genome assembly GCA_964034765.1 of Knipowitschia caucasica. Taxonomy (NCBI): domain Eukaryota; kingdom Metazoa; phylum Chordata; class Actinopteri; order Gobiiformes; family Gobiidae; genus Knipowitschia; species Knipowitschia caucasica. The sequence goes on along the minus strand of OZ035841.1, from coordinate 12,392,422 downwards.
TTGACCTGTTTTTGCTCACATCGTCAATAAAAATAAGAATACATTGTTTTTTATGACACGGGACTACGGTTGAAAAATAGCTAATTCTGGCATATTTACAGAAATGTTCATTAATATGCACTGTCCCTGTAATAAATGAAAAGTTATTTTTACACTCAAAGACGCTTCACGTGTTATTCTTTCACTCCATACACTGTGGTGATAAACTACAACCGTAGCCACAACTGCCCTGGGGCACACTGACAGAAGCGAGGCAACCAGTATGTGCCATCTGCCCCTCCCACCACCACCAACCATTCACACACACGCAGGCTCGCACACACGCACACACACACCCAAACACACGCAAACACACGCACACGCAAACACACACACACGCAAACACACACACGCAAACACACACACACACACACACACACGCAAACACACCAGACTCATTCTAGACAATGTGGGGATCTGGCTTTAGCATGCAAGTAAGAAAACAAGACAGCTGATTGGCCCTCACTCGGCCACTTAGCCCAAAGTGTCCAATAGTGACTCACACGGTTCTTTCTTACAAACCTGCAAAGAGAAAAGGCTTCGTTTGCAAAAGTGGAAAAGTGCAATTTAAGAAGATTTACACTTTACTCTTTATCCAAACACTCAAATAAATCTAGATTAAAAAGGTAGATTTATTTGAGTGCAATAGTTTAAAAACTTTAATAATAATAAGTTATACCCCTTGTTAAGGAAATCCATTCAAATTTACCGACAATAACAAAATGTGTTGAAGATTGTAATTATGGAAATTCCACTTGGTGACAAATTTCCAAAAAGGAGAATTTAGTTTTTGCAAATAATCTCAAAAAAAAAAAATTCTACAAGATGAAAACAGCAGGTTGTGGTGATTTGTGTTTCAACATTTTGACTTTTACAAAACTCCTGTTGGAGCATATTGTATTCATGGTCTGGTGTAACATGTCTACAAAGGCGGAGCTGAAGTTGGCTGGATGACACTCTGATCTCAATTGTGTCTTTTGGGCGGCACTGCGCTTAAAGCTTGTGTTTCACAGCAAGAAGGTCCTGGGTTTGATTCCACCTCCACATGCTTTTTTGTGTGGAGTTTGCATGTTCTCCCCGTGTCTGCGTAGGTTTCCTCTGTGTGCTCCGGTTTCCCCTACCACTAAAAACATGTACAATAGGTCTGAATGTAATGAGTGAGTGAATGCACAAATATCTAAACTCTTCACATTGTAAAGCGCTTTGGGTAATCTCAGTCTGTAAAATGCGCTACATAAATAAATAAACATTACTTTGGATTAGCATGACTGAAGAAAACCTACGTCCTCTGTCTTTTCCCCAGATGCCGTCTCTGATGATGGACAGTCAGTTCTCTGAGTTCACTCCGGACATCACTCCCATCATGCTCGCTGCTCACACCAACAACTACGAGATCATCAAACTCCTGGTGCAGAGAAAGGTACAGCACTTCTCTCTCATTACAGGACAAAACATTTCATATTTTTAGTGCTTTTTTGTTCTTAAACATGATCTTGGGTTTCTTTTCCTTTGGCTTGAATTCTCTTTTGGAACTTGAAATAATGTGTAGAAAAGCCAGATATTCCAGAACCGATTATACTTTACAATCAGATGTATGCAGTTATGAACTTACTGATACCGTACTTAACGATAAAACCCTAACCCTATTATGTGTCTATATCTTCACAATAAAAAAATTATAATAATACAAAATTATAAAACTCTAGCCCTAAAAGCAGCTGTGAGTGGATACACAGTAGTCCATCACTAAAACCCGCTGTTTTGCAGATCTATTTTGGTTCAATTTTAAGATAAGATACGATAAGATAGACTTTTTTGATCTCACACTGGAGACATTTTTTTTTACAGTGTGCTTCTCTTGCCCTGCGTCTACACCCCAACAACATCATATACATCCTCATAAAACCGCTAGCATAATACTACAGTTAAAAAAAAATTCTTAGTTTTTTAGGTCAGAGGACTACGGCGGTCTTGAGTGAGTGCTCAATGTGCATCAAACATTAATTATCAAATGTCACTACATAGAATATTCTAACTAATCATTCATTAACAATTACTCATCACAATGTTGTACATTTTACAGCCTTCAAACATGAAACTTCTACTTCAAGGAATTTGCTTATTGCGGGTTATTTTTATAACCCGAGCAGTTTATGCCAAAGGTCCCTTATATTTGTGCAGACTGTTTCTGATAAAGGAACACAGTTGCAACATGACGTACACAAAGAGTCACAGTTTTTCACACAATAATATATTATATAAACAACTCTTTTCTCTTCATTTAGTCTGATTAATCTTCTTGTTCTGAGCGAAAACCCGCCCACACTGATACGGTATAATCCACAGTTTGTAAAACGTGATGTTAAATGTATTTTCTGCTGTTGCCAGGAAGAGTGAGGAGTTAAATGTGAATGAGAGACATCCAGGAACTTTTCTATTATTCATCCAACATAACCACATTGTTCCATAGGTAAAGACCAGACCACAAACTTACTTATTAAAACATGTACTGAGTATGTTTAACACAGCCTTTGCTCTCCACTGCGCTGGCGAAACTATTTCTTTTGTATCTAAACAAGCTGGTCCGTTGTGCGAAAAATCTTGCGAGCTGCCTTTTCTGGAAGATCTTAAATGTATCTTTTGACTCTTAAAGTGAGCTATATCAATAAGTGTTCTGGCCCTTGGGAAAGCCATGTTCCAGCTTCTTACTTTTATTGCCCCTTTAAATGCATCTTAGTAATTCGTCTGGACAGAGCTCTTTCATTGGGTGATTAAGCGCAGGGGTATTTGACTTGGTCCTCAAATGCTGAGCTCACATGAGGAAATAGGTGGAGTCTGGTGAGCTCCTGTTGGTTGGAATGAAAACCTGCGGGAGCTTTGAGTTGAAGACGCCTGATGAACTATAGTGATTTTTTTTTGTTTTTAAAGGCACACCGCGGACTTTGTGACCTAAAGAGTTGACACATATGAGTTATTTTATATGAATACTTGGGCCAATATACAGCGCTTGACACTTGCAATGCTCCGAGCGGGGCTGCCCTCTTGAAATACCGCCCATGTAAGTTTCGAGCAGACGGACCGTCTGCCACCAGGTCACGTGACTTGGAAGAAAGACTTGCTTTACGGCTACAGGCGCTGATATACTCATGGAGCTAAGGCTTTTGCTACTCATTTTTCACCTGCTCGACTCCTGGTCATGGCTGAGGCAAGGAAAAATTTTAAACCTTCGGAGGAGGCTAAAAAGAGGAAACGCGAAAGGGATCGTGCTGTAAGCTGCATGTCTGTATGAGCGCTGCTCTTCACCTGGTTCCTGGATGTCATCGACTGCAAAGATGTCATTCCACGCAGCACGAGCTAGACGCAGAACTCCCTCATCCAGGATATAGAAGTCCATGTGTGGTAGATTACTAATGCAGCGGTCTGGAGGCTGACCACAGCAGAGTCTCTCAATATCTGTAGGCATGTCTCTACAGTTTGAACACACACACCAGTGCATGCTGTCTGAATACACACTCAAAAGACACCGGCTGACTGTTTGTTGACTTTTGCGACAGTGCTGAGTTGCTTGTGGCCACTAGGGGCGCTAAATGTGAAAGTTGCAGGTCTAGCGCCCCTAGTGGCCAAGAGTTACACGGTGTGCCTTTAAATCTCTTTCTGTGTTTGTGTGGGCTGAGTGGTGAGCAGTCCTGGGTTTGATTCTACCTCCAGACGCGGCCTGTCTGTGTGGAGTTTGCATGTTCTCCCCATGGCTATGTAGGTTTCTTCCAGTTTTCCCTACCGCTTGAGGAATGAGTAGGGAAAAGCAGAAGATGCAAAATGGCCCACAATCCGGAGAGGTGTGTCCATAACAGCACAAACTATTCATAACACTTTTTTTGATTTTGTTTTTTAGTCTTTTGAATATTGTTTATTATTGGTGAACATGTGGAATTCTCCCACAAATATTTCAATGCGATAAAACAAAAAAAGGCAAATAAACTGAATGATAATAAACTGTTTTTCAGGTCACCATCCCCAGACCGCACCAGATCCGGTGTGACTGTGTCGAGTGCGTCTCCAGTTCAGAGGTATCAGCAACTCCACTTTAATATTGATTTTGTTTTTTATTTAGTTAAGGCAAGGCCAGTTTATTTGAAAAGCACAGTTTAATACACAAAGCAAGTCAAAGTGCTTCACAAAACCAGTAGAATAAATGTCTTTCTAATATACCTGTGTTGCTATTTCATGTCTTTGGTAAGATTCTGATCAAATGTGATGTCACTGCTCTCATTCAAAGATATAGTTCGGTATTCAACCTTTTTGAGCATACTCTAGTTAATGTTTAACTCTAGAACTCCAAGAGCAGTCAATTTGACGGCTTGTAGTTTTTGGTGTATTTACTCATCTCCTGTAACTTTGTGACTTTTTCTGTATCTTTAGGTAGTTTATTTCTATGTCATTATCCTCGATGAAATTATCTTTTACTTGTGAAATGTGAGGAGTTCGCCCTTAAACTCATTTTCCACCAAAGACTATCAAGTCCTAGTTACCATAGCAACACACTATTTACTGTAGCATTAGCCTATTTTGCTGTATTTCAGTTGCCGTTATAATGACCAGTTTTAGCACTTATTAAAAGTGAGTAAAGGTCAAAACCTTAAAAAATACTGTCTTTTATGAACCTGTTAAAAAAGTAAACAATCTGTGAGGGACTTCTCCGATTTGTTAAAGCTTTGCCTGTGTTTGTAGGTGGACAGTTTGCGACACTCCAGGTCGAGGTTGAACATCTACAAAGCGCTGGCGTCTCCGTCTCTCATCGCTCTGTCCAGTGAAGACCCCATCCTCACGGCCTTCAGACTCGGCTGGGAGCTCAAGGAACTCAGCAAAGTATGAGCTCCGTCTGCTTTTTCCAATATTCTGTCAATTACACTGGGGAGCTGTCCGTGGTGCTGAAATTACACCGCGCGAAACGCTCTCATATTTAAAGTTGGGACCAAGTAATTCTCCGAAATTGGGAGGAGAGTGTGGTTTTCTGCTCATAAATATGAAGCAAAAATGTAATTAACTTTTCTGGGGCTAAAAGTTCAGTGGGGACATGTTGGAATCTCTGCTCTGCTTACTGAGCTCTTATGCGTGCCTCAAAATGTTGTTAAAATTACATTCAAAATTAATCATATTATGACAAGATTAAATTAAAACATTAAATATCTGAAGAACTACCTGAGAAACACAAAACTATATGAAATGTTGCTGAAATAGTAATGACAAGTTCCACTACAATACAGTTCAAGAAGAGTTTTTATTGTTATAGTAGTCACCATTGTGTGATAATTAATATTCAATACTGGTAGATGTACTTAAAATTCCAATCGCTTAAATGCACGCACATATGCACGCACGCACACGCATACGCACGCACACACACACTCTCACGCACATGCACCCACACACACACACACACACAGACACACACACACATACACACACACTATTTTTCAACAGTTTTTCAAATTTAATCAAATTTTAATATGTTTTTAATTCATCTCCATAATCTCTCTTATTCAATTCAAATCAATGCATTCTTGTATAGCCCTAAATAACAACAGTTATCTCAGAGGACTTATTTCTGCTCCTCAGAGCCACCTTAAGCTTACCACACTCCCGCTGCTGCTTGTGTTTCAGGTGGAGAACGAGTTTCGTCAGGAGTACGAGGAGCTGTCGCAGCAGTGCAAACGCTTCGCCAAAGACCTGCTGGACCAGGCACGCAGCTCCAGAGAACTCGAGACCATCCTGAACCACCGCGACAACGACCAGAGCGAAGAGCTGGACCCTCGACAGTGCCACGACCTCGCCAAGCTCAAGCTCGCCATCAAGTACCACCAGAAAGAGGTAGGACATGGTACCATTAAGTACCAACAGAAAGAGGTAGAACATGGTGCCATTAAGTACCACCAGAAAGAGGTAGGACATGGTGCCACCAAGTACCGCTTAGAGTAGGACATGGTACTACTGGAGCTGGTGTGAGCAGTGTTAGAATCTTACCCATGATGCATGCAGGTTTTGGCATAAAAGTTGCTCATATGGTCCTCTGATTGTCTAACTGTATACCTCTACACAGAAATGGATGTTTGAAACTTATTAATGAAAGGGTTTAGTAAGTAGTAGTTAAGCACCAACATTTGACATTTGACTTCACATCACCAATCACAACAACATAGACAATTTGAAAGACAGGAATGCAGCTTAAAGCAGCTCTGGGCTGAAT